>CATLJY010000714.1:0-80865 GCA_949987705.1 Thereva unica
AAAGTCCCTTCGTACTGTCGACAATCTATTTTTCGTATAGACTGAATGTCGAACAGCAGCCCTAGCCGGAAGATAGAGAGAAGAAGGAAGTAACTGTCACAACCTAGCCCCGATATTTTATTCCAACTACTCCCAACCATTTCGCGACTCTGACATCGGGGCGTCGAGAACAACTCGCTGGAGTGTTATGCCTCCTGAAACGAGTTGAGTCTCATCAACCAACCGATGGCATGCGCTTGGTGGATCGGGGAAGGACTAGGGAAGGCTATGACAGGGGAATCAGGAATGTAAAGAGGGAAGAAGAAAGAAGGAAAGTTAGGTGGGAAAGGCGAAGGACCGTGGCACCACCGGGATTCGAACCCGGGACCTCTGGGGATAGCCGTCAGGCGCCTTACCTCTAGACTACCGAGGCCCCCAATGTTCCGATTGTACTGAAATTCAGTATCGGGGGGTTTTAGGGGTTCCAAATGACGGATTTTTGGTCAAAATTTTAAAATTCAAAATGGCGGACAAGTTTTGCCAATTTTGTTCCGATTGTACTGAAATTCAGTATGGGGGGGTTTTAGGGGTTCTAAGTAACGGATTTTTGGTCGAAATTTTAAAATTCAAAATGGCGGACAAGTTTTGGCAAATGTGTTCCGATTGTACTGAAATTCAATATCGAGGGGTTTGAAGGGTCCCAAATGACGTATTTGTGGTCAAAATTTTAAAATTCAAAATGGCGGACGAGTTTTGGCAAATGTGTTCCGATTGTACTGAAATTCAGTATCGGGGTTTTAGAGGTTCCAAATGATGGATGTGTGGCCAAAATATTAAAATTCAAAATGGCGCATGACTGCTAAAAGCCAACAAAGCCTACTATAGTCTGTCAAGGCTCTTTAAATCAAAGCATCTAACTAACTCTAAACTTTTACTATATAAGACGATGGTCTTAGCTGTACTCACATATGCATCTGAAACGAGGGTGCTTAGCAAAAAGCACTCAAACCTCTTAGCCGTGTTCGGGAGGAAAACACTTCGGAGGATTGTTGGCCTCGTATGGAAGGAAGGACGATTCCAGAGAGACTCTTCAATGACGAGATTTACGAGCGCTTTCGTGATATGAATGTTGTAAAGAAAATAAAGCTCGGTAGGCTGCGGTGGGCAGGTCATCTAGCTCGTATGAGTGAAAATGAGCCTGCTCGTAAAGTTCTTTGCGGTAGGACCTATGGGGTGCGATAGCGAAGGAGAGCCAGCCTTCGTTGGAAGGCTGGTGTAGACCAGCACGCTCAGAGCTTAGGGATGCCACACTGGATGACACCGGATCAGAATCGGGACCGGTGGAGAGGACAGTTGCGAGAGGGCAGGACCGGATCCCGGTTGTAGAGCCGACAAAGAAGAAGAATTTAAACACAAGTGGGTCTCTGAATCTTGGAGATGAAATATCTCGATTAAAATGAGAATCTTTCCTAAATTTAACTAAAATATAATTTGTAACGAATCCACCCATACCATTCATACTTCCCCTTTATATATAAGTTAGCAATGATACTTCCACCTATTTCATGCTGCCAAAGTCAAGGTTCTCCACCCTACGAACTTCCAGAGGTATTAGTCGTACAAGTCACAAGTTTGGACTTTTTCACTAAAATTTCAACTTCAACTACTTTTTTCTCCAAAAAATGCGTAGTTAATATTTTTTTTTTTTTGGAAAGCTTGGACAGTTCTCTGTGAATAAAGTCCGAACAATTATTATGCTACGAGTTATAAGTTAATTTTGACGTTAAAATTGGCCTTATTTGATACTTTTCGACATAAACTCAAATGGAAAGGTACTAAAAAATATGAAATAGAGCCAATTCTAGCATTAAATTTTCTTATAACTTCAAAATTAAAGGCTGTAGCGTAAAAATTGTATACATAGCGTATATTGCTACAATTTTCATAAAAATAGGCCATAATGTTACAAAAATACAAGGTGATACATAAACCTCTGCATTTCATTTCAAAACGCTGTAGCGGCTAAATCGTTACGATTCCACACCACCCTCATACCTGAGGATTTTTTATTCATCTATCCACAGCCGGTCACTTTGTAAACATAACGGATACACCCTGTATAGAGAAAATTCTGATTCATTATGTCGATGAGAAAAAAGGAAAACAAGAAAAAGGTTCTAAGCACTAAATGAGCGATGGAATGTGTTAGTGAGTAAGATTGTAAACACGTGGAAGATTTAACTAAATAATTGCGACATATGTATGTTAAAATAATTCCTCAAAAATAGGGTCGCTTGGCACGAAAACCAATACCATCACGGCAGAAGAATTTTCCTACCTATAAGAATTTTCAGTCCTTAACTAAATACTTTTCGAGTAAACATATAGTGAAGGTCCCGTGAATTGAAAATCTTGGAACCTGTTTGCAAGAACACACTTGCACCACGGACTTCTAACAGGCCTTATTTTTTAGATAATTTCATAGCGAAGAGCTTCACCAATGCATTTGTTATACTAAAAGTTATCAGGAACGGTGATATTAAAAGAAATGTAAAAAAATCATATTTTATTCACAATAGGTTAATTAAAAAGTTAACCAAATTGTGGGCAAACTTAGGGTATTAAACTACACCCTAAAACCAATCGATTCCAATAATAATCTCGTCTATGGGCCAAAATGGCCATAAAAAAGCCTTGCCGACTAGCCTACAGTGATTTAAATGAAATAATTTTATTTCTTCAAGTAATATAAACAGAAATCGGTCTCTGAACCTTTAAGACGAAATCCCTCGATTAAAATGAGACTTCCAAATTTATGTTGGATTGAATTTCAATACAATCGGAGCACGATTGCCAAAACTAGTCCGCCATTTTGAATTTTAATATTTTGACCACAAATTCGTTAATTGGAACCCTTCAAACCCCCACATACTGAATTTCAGTACAATCGGAACACATTTGCCAAAACTTGTCCGCCATTTTGAATTTTACAATTTCGACCACAAATCCGTCATTTGGAACCCTTAAAACCCCCCATACCAAATTTCAGTACAATCGGAACACATTTGCCAAAACTCGTACGCCATTTTTAATTTTAAAATTTTGACCACAAATCCGTTATTTAGAACCCTTAAAACCCCCCATACTGAATTTCAGTACAATCGGAGCACATTTACCAAAACCCCCTCCACCATTTTCAATTTTATAATTTTGACCACAAATCCGTTATTTAGAACCCCTAAAACCCCCCTATACTGAATTTCAGTACAATCGGAACCCATTTGCCAAAACTTGTCCGCCATTTTGAATTTTACAATTTCAATCACAAATCCGACATTTGGAACCCTTAAAACCACCCCATACTGAATTTCAGTACAATCGGAACAAAATTTCCGAAACTAGTCCGCCATTTTGAATTTTAAATTTTTGACCACAATCCGTCATTTGGAACCCTTAAAACCCCCCATACTGAATTTCAGTACAATCGAAACAAAATTGCCAAAACTCGTCCGCCATTTTGAATTTTACAATTTCGACCACAAATCCGTCATTTGGAACCCTTAAAACCCCTCCATACTGAATTTCAGTACAATCGGAACAAAATTGCCAAAACTCGTCCGCCATTTTGAATTTTACAATTTCGAACACAAATCCGTGTTTTGGAACCGTTAAAACCCCCCATACTGAATTTCAGTACAATCGGAACAAAATTGCCAAAACTCGTCCGCCATTTTGAATTTTAAAATTTTGACCACAAATCCGTCATTTAGAACCTTTAAAACCCCCCATACTGAATTTCAGTACAATCGGAACAAAATTGCCAAAACTTGTCCGCCATTTCGAATTTTAAAATTTTGACCACAAATCCGTCATTTGGAACCCCTAAAATCCCCCATACTGAATTTCAGTACAATCGGAACACATTTGCCAAAACTTGTCCGCCATTTTGAATTTTACAATTTCGACCCCAAATCCGTCACTTGGAACCCTTAAAACCCCTCCATTCTGAATTTAAGTACAATCGGAACACATTTACCAAAACCCCCTAAACCATTTTCAATTTTAAAATTTTGACCACAAATCCGGTATTTAGAACCCTTAAAACCCCCCCATACTGAATTTCAGTACAATCGGAACACATTTGCCAAAACTTGTCCGCCATTTGTAATTTTACAATTTCGACCCCAAATCCGTCATTTGGAACCCTTAAAACCCCTGCATTCTGAATTTCAGTACAATCGGAACACATTTACCAAAACCCCCTCCACCATTTTCAATTTTAAAATTTTGACCACAAATCCGTTATTTAGAACCCTTAAAACCCCCCCATACTGAACTTCAGTACAATCGGAACACATTTGCCAAAACTTGTCCGCCATTTGTAATTTTACAATTTCGACCCCAAATCCGTCATTTGGAACCCTTAAAACCCCTCCATTCTGAATTTCAGTACAATCGGAACACATTTACCAAAACCCCCTCCACCATTTTCAATTTTAAAATTTTGACCACAAATCTGTTATTTAGAACCCTTAAAACTCCCCCATACTGAATTTCAGTACAATCGGAACACATTTGCCAAAACTTGTCCGCCATTTTGAATTTTACAATTTCGACCCCAAATCCGTCATTTGGAACCCTTAAAACCCCTCCATTCTGAATTTCAGTACAATCGGAACACATTTACCAAAACCCCCTCCACCATTTTCAATTTTCAAATTTTGACCACAAATCTGTTATTTAGAACCCTTAAAACTCCCCCATACTGAATTTCAGTACAATCGGAACACATTTGCCAAAACTTGTCCGCCATTTTGAATTTTACAATTTCGACCCCAAATCCGTCATTTGGAACCCTTAAAACCCCTCCATTCTGAATTTCAGTACAATCGGAACACATTTACCAAAACCCCCTCCACCATTTTCAATTTTAAAATTTTGACCACAAATCCGTTATTTAGAACCCTTAAAACCCCCCCATACTGAATTTCAGTACAATCGGAACAAAATTGCCAAAATTACTCCGCAATTTACTAAAAAAACTGGAAAAAATTTCAGGGAGACAATAAGCTCATATTAATCACTAAAGAGTTAATCATTCAATCATGATTAAGATTAGATTTCATAATCAATAATCATTCTGATGATTAGATTTTCCCCAAGTTACTCGATGTAATCTTGATTAATGATTGATTTAATCATGATTGATTCACTCATGATTGGTTTTAGCCATGATTATTAGTCTGATTGAAAAATTAGTCGAATGTGCCCAACACTGGGTCTTCCAATTCACCCACGTGAAGCAGGTAGACTTCCTCTGTTTCCATGAAGGTTGGTCCTGATACATAGTCAGCTACTGCTTCGATGGGTTTTTCCTCTGCAGCCGCATCTAACAAGGTGGAATGATCAATTGAAATTTGTTCCCACAACGAATTCACGCGAACAAGACGCCTTTTAAGATACTGGGTCGTCTTCCGTGTTTTCGAGTCCTTTCCGTAATTTCTGAGGGAGTTTTGTAGATCCTCGACTAATAATTCTTGCTTTTTTATAAGTTTATACATGATTGGATTCAGCGATAGTTCGACAATAAACTCTGATTAAGACCTTGACGATGCAGGCAGTTCTCTAAGTCACATTAAAATCACTGAGTATATTTATTATACCGGAATCTTGACTATATCCGGCTCGAAGGACCAAATGTTTAGGGCTCCGATAGCCTCTTTATAACAAACTCAGTGAATAAATGCGACGTTAGAGAAAAAAGACTGCAAGGTTCACTCAATACTTAACAATTTATTTCAATTATTATAATCTGCTTATTAACTAAAATTTATTGTTTTAATCCAATTTTTCGATCTTTAATTGTACAACCTTTATACACAGCTTTTCTCCTGCTCCGAAATTTTCCTCTAAGTTTGGATGGTCTCGACTGTAGAACCTTTGTTGGTAACAAGCTTTCTCCGGGTATTTGGTACTCCTAGAGCTTTGCGTGGTCACGATTGTAGATCTCCCTGACAATGGTGGTGCGGAACTTTGCTGAAAGTTAAATTGCGTTTAATAAAGATATTTGCATTAGCTTCAGGGCAACTAATGCAACCAAGAATTTATATTAGCCCAGTACAGCTAATATAACAAGAAATTCAGAATTTATATTAGCCCAGTACAGCTAATATAATCAGAAATTCACATTAGCTTCAAAACGTCTAATGTGACCGAGTTGAGATCGCTTCGATTTCTACCTCACAAGCGTATAGAAGATCAAGAGTGATCTGAAGCTTTGGGCAACGCGCTCCGGTATTTATTTGCTCCACTGTAATGCGTCAGTGGGACCTGGTGGGGAGCTTTAGAACTTGTTGTGGATCGTGTTTCCTTAGCGGAGCTTGGTGGGGAGCTTCAGAACTTGTTGTGGATCGTGTTTCCTATGTGTGCGTCAGTGTTGACACTTGGCTGTCAGTTCTGTCGGCTCGGTAGGTTTTATAATTATTTTCATATGTATATTTTAATTTAATTATTTTTTTCTTTTAGGGTTTTGATGGGAGCCTAGGAGTTATGTTGCGGTGGAGCGCTGGATTTTGTCTTTCTTGGTGTTGTCAGGTTAGTATTTTTCTGTAAGAATTATTTCTTTGTGGTAATTTGTTTTCATTTTAGGATGGATACTGCCGGCGGTTTATGTTTGACTAGAGGGACACGGGAACTATTGTAAGGTAAGTATGTTTGGAAATATCTATTTTATTATTTGCTAATTTATATATATTTTTTTAGGGAAACTAAGACTGAACAAGTGCAAAAAACAAACGAAAGTTAATTTTTAATTATATTTATATTGGCTATTTTTTATAATTTAATTTATAATAGTTTGTTATTGTCATGAAGACTGCTTTTTTATCTTGCTTTATAGTTTGTTGTGAAGTTAATTCTAAGTCCTAGAAAGGCTGTTTTTATTGTAAATATATATTGGCTGTTTTTAATAACTTCATTTATAATAGTTTATAAGTGTCTAGAAGACTGCTTTTTTCTTTATTTTATAGTTCCTTGTGAAGTTAATTATAAGTCCTAGGAAGGCGGTTTTTTATTTTTATTTTAAATATATATTGTTTGTTTTTAATAACTTCATTTATAAAAGTTTGTAAGTGTCACGAAGACTGTTTTGATAAATTACTTTAATAAAACACAAATTCTTATAACAACATATTTATTGTAAAGAAATGGCAATTGAATTTCTTATATTATTTGCACACGTATTCGGCTTAACATTAATTAATTCTTCCAAATCGTCTTCATTTGCATCTAACTCTACATTGCTTATATTTTCATTTGATTCTATTCTATAATGCTTGCAAATGTTATGTAGTGCACAACATACATTTATTATTTTAGATGCTTTTACTGGCGAATAATTTAATTGCCTTGCACCCAGTAAGCATCTGAAACGACTTTTTAAATTGCCGATAGTCCTTTCGATTATATTTCTTGCCGCGGTGTGTCTGATGTTGTATTTACTTTCAATCGTTCCAGAACTAGGACTTCTATATGGTGTCATCAAAAAAGTTTCTAAACCATAGCCGGCATCTCCTAACAACCACGATCCACATCTCCTATCCGCAAACTTCTCCGCGAAATGTTGTCTTATTTCGCTCATCGACCAAATAAGAAAATCGTGACTGGAACCACTGTGACATGCGTTAACAGCTCTAATTCTCATTTCAAAGTCGCATACCTAAAATGAGAACAAAAATAATAAATATCAATAAAATTAACATAATAACAAAACATACAATCATAGCATTGATACTATAGTATCCTTTTCTATTAAGATAATCCATTCCGTTGGCTGTTGGTCTTATGATGCTTATGTGTGTACCATCGACACAGCCCACCACACCAGGGAAACCATGATTTGCAAAGAAATGTAGCTTTGACTGCTTAATTTCCTCTTCATCCATATTTAAATTTATCCACTTTGAGCATAAACGAGCTTGTAAAACGTTTAAAACATCCGAAAAATTCTTACAAAACGTCGTCCTACCCAAACCGATGTTGAAATCTTTTCCTACTGATGCTTGATAGCAGCCTACAGAGAAAAAACGTAGAGTGGCTGCTAATTTCAATATTGCTGGTACTGATGTTAGCTTAAAATGTGGTTCTACATCTCTTAAAACTTCAATAAAGGCTTCCTTGCTAACACGATAATAATTTATAAAACTGCAAAAGAAAATTTAATAATATTCATATTTTTTACTCTTAAGATTTTCATGTGAATAACTTAGTTTTGATTTGAAATAGATAAAGAATCTGATTTATCCCTTAATATTTTTCTGAATATTTTTTCTTTATTAAAAGAATTTCTTTCTTCCAAATCTTAATCAAATAAATATAAAATCACTGGATCCATTTAATTTTTTTAGATGCAAAAAACTTTACAAACAAAACTAAAACCTTTCACAACTACTTCAGCTTTTTAAACTGACAGCAAACATATGATTTCGAAGTGAATTTAATTCATTTTCGAAGTTATGAGAAACGTACGAAATCTGGAACATCAATTTCAAATTCGTACGATTTTAAATTCACTTGCGTTTTGAATTCGCGCGTTTTCTGGAACATGGGCGTTCGTGTTGTTTACTTGCTCGTTTATTGAATTATATAATTACACATACATATTTCAATGAAGACGGAAAATATTAAAAAAAGAATAATATTAGCGAAAGATGAAATTGCAAAGGTTATTGAAATATGGAGAGATAATATTGATAAATTAAGGGGTGTTTGCAAAAATTCCCACATTTTCAAAGAAATGTGCGATATATTGAAAAACCGATATAATATTGTATTAAGCATTGACGAATTGAGAACAAGAATAAATAATTTAACAAAAAGATATAGGTAAATATATAAATTATTTACAAGAAAGGCGATTAACCTTTTTATACCTTTTAGAATGGAAAAAATAAAAATGGGCCCTTCGGGTGGTTCTCCTTCATCATGGGAACATTACTCTATAATTAATGAATTTATGGGAGGGTACAAAAGTTATAACATAACACAATTAATGGAAGAAAGCTTTTCGTGTGGTATATTAAATTAATTTTTACCATTTCAAATTAGATTGAATAATTATTTTTTTTATATTTAAAAACGGTAGAAGCTCAGATGCCGCCATTGTCTCCATTATCGCCATCGAGCACATCATTAGCAATGCTCGAAGAAATAAATTGCTATTCATCTTCAGCATCGGGACCAGCGTCTTCTAAATCCGCATCGGAACCAGCGTCATCTATATCAGCACCGGCATCAACAGCATCAGTACCATCGGCGTCAGCACCTGTGGCAGCTATGAGAAACAGAAAAAGAAAGACCGATTTTGATAACTTTGTAGAGTGTTCTCAAAAGGAGCAACAATTCTTTGAAAAATACTTAAACAAATGTACGGAAAATGACGACAAAATAATTAATCTTTTGGAACAAAATAATAAAATTTTAACAATGATACTAAACAAATAAAATAAGTAATAGAAAAGCTATTTTTATATGTTATTTTTAAATAATAAAATTTCTATTTACTTACCAAAATGTTTTACTAGAGCTTGTCTAATCAAATTGCCTGAAAAGTTTCCATCTCTGCAGGTTGTACTTCTTTGTGGTTGCTGCCTTCTGCTTTCATTATTAATTTCGTGAATCCACGATTGATTTATTGTATCATTCCTATTATTACATATATTGTGAAGAATACAGCAAGCACTTATTATTATATTTACATTTTCTATGTTTACTTCCAAGCCTCGACCAACCTTCCTGAACCGGGCTTTTAGGTGACCAAAAGCATTTTCGACAACACGTCGGCATATGGATAAACGTTTATTGAAAACCTTTTCTTGTTCAGACTGTTGAACACAGAAAGGAAAAGGTTTCATTACATATTCTGACAACTTAAAGGCGGAATCGCCTATAAGAGGTATAGGTACTTGACAGCCTTCAATTATTGTTCTTATATTTTTTTGGAAAATTTCACTATTACTATGAAATGCTTTAAGTGCTGAACATTCAAATATGGTCGAATCATTGCTTCGGCCAGGTATTCCTACATTGATGTATGTAAATCTGTATCGGTGGTCCACAGCAGCAAATAATATGGTGGAATGCCATCCCTTAAAATTGAAATAGTCCGTTGCTTCCTCTTTAGGGGGTTTAATTTCTATGTGACACCCGTCAATAGCTCCGTAGCATTGAGGAAACCCTAAGCGTGTGAATCCGCTAACAATTTCATTAATTTTTGCCTGAGAAGGAGGGTATGCATCAAAAGCTTCTTCGTGAAAAATTTGGCATATTTCATTGCACACTTCTAGGACTAATTCTCCCAGTGTGGTGCTTCCAATCCCAAATAAACTTGCAGTAGTTCTGTACTCTGCTGATGAAGCTAGTGCATACAGAACTGCAGCAATTCGTTTCTGTAAAGGGATAGCAGATCGCCAACTAGTATCCACTTTCTTCAAATTTACCATTTTATCCACTATGTATGAAAATGTGGATCTATTCATTCTGAATAACCTTTTAAATTTCTCTTCTGAAAAGTTGGGAACATCAACTTTCCAGAAGGTCGAATTCTCGACCTGACATCGTATATAACAAACAATTGAAGAGCGATATTCCAAAACGTACTAAGTCAATTTTTGTTTAATTTTAATATTGTATTGCTTTCCAATCTATGACGTAGTAGTTATGCATTCACATAAACATTTATCACAAATCATACTCATTCCGATGTATAATGGGTCATACAAATGAATTTTCCATCAATTTCAGTAGCTAGTATTCATATTGAATTTTTTAATGTTTTTTTTTATATTAAAAATAAAGATTTGAAAAATACTATTCTTTCTTTTGCTGGGCTGAACTTTCTGAGGACTGAAAACATTTACCATAGTATCATAATTTTACTATGAAATTTTATTTCAAAATGTACTAAGTAATTGACTTAGTACATTATGAAAATGTACCACCATAAATAAAACCATTTTTTTCATATAAAATGTAGCAAATTTATTTATATTTTTATAAATAATAGTTTCTTTTATCGGTTTTTTGAGAAAGGAAATAATATTACAGCCCTTTAGGCGAGAGTGAAAGTGATATTCAGTTTTTTTTTATTTCCCACTAATTACATCATAAGAACTTAGCACGTTTTGGAATATCGCTCTTCAATTATTATATAGAAAATATTTCTAATTTCATTCAACTTACATTTGACCAAACTAGTCTGTTTTTCCTTTTTTTGCGTTTTAAAAACGCCAATCTTCTATACCGCCTGCATTTCATCTTTGCTTTTAGAGCTAATCTTAAAAACATCCTTCTTTTTCTTAACAAGTTTTGAATTTTTAAATTATTTGTTACAAGCACAGTTAGAAGGTCCATTATTTCATTACAATATAATAGTTTTAGTTCAATAAATTAATTAAATCGTAAAACATTTTAATATTTACGTAAAAACTTCACTTTACGCGTAATAATTTTCACAACTGTCAACCAAAACTATGCTCTGCAGTCTGTCACCTACTGTGGTATAGTGAATACCATGGTATTCAAACCCTGGTATAGATACCACCAGTGTGTCACTAGTATAAGTAGAAGTGAAAATATAATTTTTGACGTATTAAAAGCACTCTACTAAAAAGTTACTAGTACAGGAACTGAATTGAGTGTTGAATATACTTGCTACAATAACGAACATAAATTAATAATAGTAGCAACGAACATAAATTAATAACAAGTAACAACCGCTACATAAATTAATAACAAGTAGCAACCGCTACATAACTCCCCCTTCAGCGCGAGCGTCCATGAATGTTTAACAATCAATTTACCAATACCAATTACCAAAAATCTTTCTAATATTACAATTGAAATGTAATTCTTTTCCTTGAACTTCTTGTTACCGGTTTTATAGTGTCATCTGTTTTCTCAATGAAAGCGGGCTTCAGTCTATCGATTGATACTACGATCATCTTCCCGTTGGCGTTAATGGTAAAATTCTTTTCATTTCTTTTAATGACCTGGAATGGACCTTCATATGGTTCCTGTAAGCAACTTTTACCTCTATCAACCCTCATAAAAACAAATTCACAGTACTCTAATCCTTTTGGTATATAGTAATTTTTCTTTTGTTCCCGAGAATCAGTTGGAATAATATTTTTCTACGCCTCTTGTAGAATACGAGCATTCTGATATTGCTTTTAGACACGGAATTGCGGGCATTCCGCACCCGTGTGGAATATTCATTCCATCACTTGTTATGGAATGACTACTAGGGGCGACATCTGTTGCTCAAAAGCCAAGAATATGATGGTGTTATTCTTTTTATTTATTAATTAATAAATTAAAGGAAAAAAAGAAATATTTCAATAATAAACAATCAAAGATGTTCCGCTAGACCATTTTTGCTTTAAATAAACAATTCAATTATTAAATTACAGAACATAAAAGCATTTTTTGAATAACTTTTCGGCGGCATCTATTGTCAAATTATTTAATTAGGAATAGGTTGCGCCTTTATCCGTTCAACTGATATTGGTGCTGTTTACCAGTAAATGCCATTGATTCTTAACTGTCATTTTCTTCAGTTGTGACAATAGCTTTACATTAGGTGGGTACGTTTTTGTTTACAAAATAATAATAAAATCTATTTTAGAGGCGTAGAAAAAGTATAGTCTGCAACACGTTTTGAATGGCATATTCCGCACTCGTGGACCGCCACCGGCAAACTTCCACTTGTGCGGAATATGCATCATTCCAAACTTGTTACAGAATATACTATTCTCATATGGTCTCGTAATTGCGTTACTAAATTTGCTGGATCGGATATGTTTAATTAGTAATGCCTGTCCGTACACTAACTCAGCTAGGCTACATTTAAGATCTTCCTTAACCGTGGTGCGAAAACCTAACAATAAAGCTGGAATGTGCAACAACCAATTTGGACTATTCATTTTAGCTTTGAGAGCTGTTTTCAATTGCGTGTGGAATCTCTCCACCCCCTGAGTCCCTAAAAACTTTGAAAATTCTTCGAAAAGTTTCCCTTCAAACTGACCTTCCTGGTCAGTGGTTACTGTTAAAGGAATCCCAAATCTCGGAAAGTATTGTTCGTACAACGTCCTTACAACAATGTTTGCTGTGATACTTTTCAAAGGGTACACTTCTGGCCATCTTGTAAACGTATCCACAACTGTTAATAGATACATAAATGCTTCCGCCGGATGTAAGGGGCCAACTAGATCCACATGTATATGTTCAAACCTTCCTGACGGAATCTTGATTTTTTGTACTGGAGATATCGTATGTCTATTGATTTTTGCTTTTTGACATGCTATGCAAGATTTTGCCCATAAATTAATATCTGAGTTCATCCTAGGCCAAAAGTATCTACTTGTAATCAATTTCCTCGAACTTCGAATACCTGGATGTGATAAATTGTGTAACATATTAAATATATTTTTCCGCATACCCACTGGAATGAATGGACGGTCTCTTTCAGTGGAACATTCTATCCAAATTTTATTCCCAGATGAAGGTACATCTGCTTCTCTTAATACGAATTTTGGATTTCTGTTTGAATTTTCAATTAAATGTTGTAATTCAATGTCATTCTTTTGCTGTTCTGCGATAATGTCCAAATCTATTTGATTCTCGTTAATCTTCTCGCAATCCATAATTTCTGTATCTACCCGTGATAAAGCGTCTGCCACGACGATAGATTCACCTTTAATATGTTTGATGTCAGAGGTAAATTGGGTGATATAATCTAAGTGTCTTGCTTGCCTTGGACTTCTTTCAGCTCTTGTCCAAATTGCCGAGGTTAAGGGTTTGTGGTCTGTGAACACTGTAAAATTGCGACCTTCCAAGAAATGTCTGAAGTGCTTAATTGCTGAGTATACAGCTAAAAGCTCTCTATCGAACGTTGAATAGTTTCTTTCTGCTGCACTCAATTTCTTTGAGTAAAATGCCAATGGTTCAGCCTTGTTGTTCTTGTATTTCTCCAGCATTGCTCCGATTGCTATATTTGATGCATCAACCGTTAATCGTAAAGTAGCTTCCTCTGCTGGATAGACTAATAATGTTGCAGAAATAAAAGCATTTTTGACTTCAATGAATGCATTTTCACATTCCTCCGTCCATTCAAAAGTTTTAACCTTTTTATTCTTCTTAAGCTCTTTTGCTAGTTAAATATGAATAGGACTTAACAATTTCGCTAACTGTGGAATAAATCTGTGAAAATAATTGACCATTCCGATGAATTTTTGAACTAATTAAACAAATTCAAAAATTCATCGGAATGGTCAATTATTTTCACAGATTTATTCCACAGTTAGCGAAATTGTTAAGTCCTATTCATATTCAACTAGCAAAAGAGCTTAAGAAGAATAAAAAGGTTAAAACTTTTGAATGGACGGATTAATGTGAAAATGCATTTATTGAAGTCAAAAATGCATTGGATCTGGTGACGGAAAATTTTGAATAATTTTAATTCTGTCTTCAGATGGAAGAATCCCGTCTTTTGTAATTTTGTGGCTTAGAAAATCAATTGAATTTACTAAGAAAAGGCATTTCCCTGGATTAATGTTTATTCCAAATTCCTCTAATCAGGTGAACACTTGCTTTAAATGGTCTTTGTGTTCTTCCTCACTCTTGCTTGCCACAAGAATATCGTCAATGTAGACAAAAACAAATTCTAATCCGTGCAAAACTTTGTCCATAAAACGTTGGAATGTTTGGGCAGCGTTTCTGAGACCATGGGCATTCGAGTGAATTCAAATAAGCCGAAATGTGTAGTAATTGCTGTTTTGAAAACGTCTTCCTCCGCTACTGGTATGTGGTGATAAGCTCTGACTAAATCAATTTTCGAAAATACATTACAACCATCCAAATTCAATGTAAAATTTTGAATGTGGGGAATTGGATACCTATCCGGACTTGTAATTGAATTTAATTTCCGATAGTCTCCGCATGGTCGCCAGTCCGAAGAATTCTTTTTCGGGACCATGTGTAATGCTGATGAGACAGATGATGAAGAGCTTCTACATAATCCTAATTTAATCATGTGGTCAAATTCTAATTTGGCTATTTTAAATTTATTTGTGTCTAATCGTCTGGCTCTTGAAAAAGGTAGTTGTCCTTTAGTAACGATGGTATGTACTACGTTATGTCTCACAGGTAAATCATATCGCGGAGGTTGAGTAAGTGAAGGGAATCTAGACAAAATATTACCATAATCACTGTCCACAGAAAAATGTCTGGGTGAAGGAGAGTTTGTCTTGATCAGCTTACCAGCTATCATTTTCCTATTTTTCATATCAACTAGTAAATTAAATTGAACTAGGAAATCTGCGCCGATAATAGGTTTGTTGACGTTTGCAATAATAAATGGAAAAGTGAAGTCTCGTCTTAAACCAAAATCTATTTTTAAAAGTTTTGTTCCATATGTATGGATAGACGATCCATTAGCTGCAGTTAGAATTAAATCTGGGCCCTTTTTATATTTTCCATAATATGTACATATTTGGAATTACGGATAATTCTGCTCCTGTATCAACTAAAAATTTAAATTTATTTTCTTTATCAAAAATAAAAAGTCTTCTTGATTTTTGGGGTATATTATTTATTGCAAACGCTGAAGGGTTACTTAGTTTTTTGAATTGTTGAAACTGCATGGTTTTACACATCTCTTTGCTTTATTTCCGAATTTGAAATGAAACCAGCAAAAATGTTTATTATTATTATCATTAAAGTTTTATCTTGAAGAGCTTCTGCTCCTGGACCTAGATTTGCGATAAAAATTATCATTTTTGTGAGTTTTCTCACTAAATTTGACAAATTTTCAATTTTAGTTTTCTAAAAAAATTATCTTTTCCATATAATTAATACATTCTTGATTTGAAAAAGGGTTTGATGGATTGTTATTGATTGAAGAAATATATTGAATCTTGGAAACGTCGAAAATTTTGTCAGCGAGAATTTGAACATCTTGGATGTTCTGATTTCCAGAAGACATCAATGCAATGTTGATATTAGATGGTAGTTTTCTCATCCAAAGTTTCTTAATCAAATCTTTTCCTATGTTAGAAGAAGTTCCAGCAAGAATTTCCATCGACCTATAAAATTCAGATGGTCTTTTATCTCCCATTTCGGTATTACAAAGAAGATGTTCCAGTTTCTTTTCTTCTGATTCGGTGATTCGTTGAATGAGGGTTCTCTTCAATGTTTCGTATTTATTTTCTTGAGGTGGATTTTGGATAACATCTAACATATTCATAATAACATCCAGAGGTAAAGATTGTATAATATGTTCATATTTTGTTTCATCTTGTCTAATGTGTTTGGAAAAAAACTGGCTTTCTGCAATGACAAACCATGCTTCTGGACAAGGGGACCAGAAGGTTGGTAGTTTAACTGAAGCATTGATATGTCCACTATTTTCATTAATAATCTCATCACTATTAATTCCATTAGCCTGTACACTCATATTCATGCCGATTATACAACTCGCCGGATCGTCCGCGGAGGGAATTTTATTCGGATTTGAGGTTTGGCGTATTATAGAATCCGTCGAATGAAAAATAACCAAATGACGGTAATGCAGTGTGAAAAATTTATATTGTAGAATCCGCTCGTGAATCACACTCTATACAAAAATTTTCATTACAAATCCGCATCAAATTTAGGTGTAGTTTTTTTCAATGGAGACTTATAAAATATGAATTTAAATGTTTTTAATTATACTGTCAATTATGAACAAAATAAGTTTATAAATAAAATTCTTTACGCACAACGAACCGAGTTCAGTTTGAAGAAATGGTTCGAATGATGAAAACGTATCCGGATATATTTGTGAGAGGAAAGCAGTTGGTGTTTTTATTGTAAACTACACAGGTCCGAAGGTCGCCGTCTACATCACTGCATGCAATGCTGTAGCCGGCTGCCCGCAAGCCCTGTATAGCACCGTTACTTACCCATGGCTTCTGTACAAAAGCTACGTCAATAGGCACTATAACACCCGCATCCTGGGGTTGTTCCTGCTGCTGTGAGCCAGCAGGAGTCTCCTTTTTTGAACCAATCTCCTTGACTCTAATTTGGCCGAAGCCGTAGAATAGGAACATGCCCTGCTCTTTAAGCTGCGTGAGCGACCTCTCGCCAATGCTAAGGGCAAAAGTTTGACTATTCTGGTCCACCTTCCTACCCATCTCTTGTCAAGAGGTCACCTCAATTGGCTGGTTCTGCTGGTTTCCAGCCTGCAGACTAATAGCCACGAAGGCTGTATTTTTTGTGATATTTCTTAGGAAGAAAACTGACTAATTTTTATAATGAATAAAACATTTTTATAAGTTAAAAACAATGAAATTTTTATACCACAAAAGACGAAACCCAAATAATTATGTACTCTTAAATTTTTGCATTTAAATATTTATTTTTCTAAGGATTCGCAAAAATATCGTGGAAAATTTGACAGCCAGTGGTGAAATTGCAGTTTCAGTGCGGGTCGATAATGCAGAAATCCGTCGGATTCTATAATGCAAATATTTTCAAATGCGGATCGGATGTTCTCCCGTCGTAGAAAATCTGGCGAGTTGTATAATCGGCATGATCGTTCACAACGTATTCACTTTCGCGTAACAAGAAATTCAAGTTTTAACTTTAAACTTCGATACTTTTACGAAAAAGAAATTCGTGTACGTTCGCGTTGAGAGACATTAAAACAAAATTTAAAATAAAGTTTTTCGATTAATAAAAATGAAAAATATTCATTTAAAATCGAAAATAATAGAAAAATTGTATTTTCACTATTAAGAAAAAGTGTTACTGTTGTAAGTTTTATGTTTGAAGTATTATTTTGTACAATATTTTTAGAAAAATTAAAAGAAAAATATTTAATTAAAATTGACTTCCCTTTTCAAAAAATTTTAAAATTTTCTGTCTTGAATCGGATTCTTGAGGTTTCTTCTATCTTCTTTCTTCAAAATTTCTTCTAAAAAAATTTTCTTTTCTTTCTTCTTTCTTCAAATTAAATTCTTCTTTCTTCAAATTAAATTCTTCTTTCTTGAAATTAAATTCTTCTTCGGGGTCACCAGTATGAAGTGCGATGGGTTAATTATTATTCTTTAGTCCCACAAATTATTAATTTAAAATTGAACACTTCATTTATTTGTATAAATATAGAATTATTTTATTTGAATCTTTCGATATTTTATTTTATATTAAAACTTTTATACCGATAAATCTTTTACAAACTTGAATACTTTTACAAATTATTACGTAAAAGAAAATGGACTTAATTAAGGAGATTTGAATAATTCAAAATTCTAACTACTACTAATACATTTTTTATTTTTATTTTACATGACAACTTTTTGTGTCTATGTTTTTGAAAATCATTTATGTGTTCAGTGTCTGCGTATGTGATATATGATTCAGTATTCCTAAAGTGTATTCCTAAGTAGAAGTGAAAATATAATTTTGGACGTATTAAAAACACTGTACTAAAAAGTTACTAGTACAGGAACTGAATTGAGTGTTGAATAAACTTGCTACAATAACGAACATAAATTAATAACAAGTAGCAACGAACATAAATTAATAACAAGTAACAACGGCTACATAAATTAATAACAAGTAGCAACCGCTACAAGAGCACAACTCCAACCACCATTTGATGGCCCTTATAGGGTGTTACATGTTGAGTGACAAGTCAAAATAAATGTTGACTGATAAATTAATTAATTTTGAAATGACATAAAAATTATAGTGAAAGTTATCAAAAGCGCACCTACTAGAATATTAGAGCGACCTTGAATCAAGGAAACAGTATAAGGCCCGGTTTCATGGGCACGGATATATCCACGGATAATAAATATCTTGGATATTCTGTCGGATATTTGGTGTGTTTCATCGACCGGGATAAATGATGCCTCCATATTCGAAAGTCTATGTTATTTTCGGACATAGAATTCGAACATAGTGTCAGTTGTTAATTCTTTTCGATATCAGGTAAGGAAGTTGGCATTTGATTTTATTTTCTGTAAAATTGGAAAAGTTCGTTGCGTCAAATATGAAGTATTGTAAAAAAATTTAAATCCAAACATATCACCGTGAGTGTTTTTAACGTCAACCATAATTTTCAAAAACTCAACTCAAAACTGATTTATTCAATGGTTCTAATGTCATTTAATTATTTTCAAAAATAAATTGAAACTGTTTGTTTTTAACGTCAAACATAATTTTCGAAATTTCGAACATAGCATACTAAATGAGGCTACGTTCAGCGGATATTTTTACGACCAACGCAACCCAGTCGTATTTATATCCGACTGAGATATATCCAGGTTGGTGAAATGAATATATTCGGTCTTATTATTATCCGGGTCGATGAAACCAGCCCTAAGGCCCGGTTTCATGGGCACGGATATATCCACGGATAATAAATATCTTGGATATTCTGTCGGATATTTGGTGTGTTTCATCGACCGGGATAAATGATGCCTCCATATTCGAAAGTCTATGTTATTTTCGGACATAGAATTCGAACATAGTGTCAGTTGTTAATTGTTTTTCGATATCAGGTAAGGAAGTTGGCATTTGATTTTATTTTCTGTAAAAGTGGAAAAGTTCGTTGGGTCAAATATGAAGTATTGTAAAAAAATTTAAATCCAAACATATCACCGTGAGTGTTTTTAACGTCAACCATAATTTTCAAAAACTCAACTCAAAACTGGCTATGATTATTTTTTCAAAAATAAATTGAAACTGTTTGTTTTTAACGTCAAACATAATTTTCGAAATTTCGAACATAGCATACTAAATGAGGCTACGTCCAGCGGATATTTTTACGACCAACGCAACCCAGTCGTATTTATATCCGACTGAGATATATCCAGGTTGGTGAAATGAATATATTCGGTCTTATTATTATCCGGGTCGATGAAACCGGCCCTAAAAGGCGAATTCCAGGTCATACAAATCATTCTTTACCTACAAGTGGGATTCACCACACCGGGTAAGGAATCCAACAGATAGGGGTAGATACGGTTTGGGATTTACCAAATCGTAACAGAGGTTTAAAAACAAGAATTAAACAAGAATTAACATCAAGATGACGCGTTTCCATATTTATAACTTCATTGTTCGAGTATTATGCCTAATCTCCAATGAGAAAACCAACCACGAACCAACCACGCACCAGTTGGCTGAATTAGCTTACAAAATGTGTTCACACACATTTCTATCACTGTAGATGTGAATTGTCAGAATGTCTGTTTTGTTATTATCAGTCTGTTCAGTAGTCAGTCCTAGAACGATTTAAAACATTCTAGGATAGAAAAGTACAAGTTTTGGCGTTCATTAGTTATCGAACTTGTTATATTTAGTCCGAAATAGTTCTAGACTGGTGTTCATTAAGTTGTTCTAAATAGTCCGAAGCTTCACTTTTTTGTTCTCGATTTTTTTACGGACTGTTTTGGACAAGATTTTGTTGTTGTTGTTTTTTTCTAGTTTTGACAAATGTGTATATGAAATTTTGACAACGGAAATTGTCAGAACAAAAAAGTACAAGAAAGCGTTCATTAGATTTTCTATGCTAAGTTGTTCTAAAAGGTTTGACGTTTAATTGATAGTTGTCCAATTCTCTTCTATTCTGTTCTGATCTGTCCAGTCCTGAAAACTACTGAACAAAGCTTATTATTACTAGATTAGACTTTTCTGTTGGCAAATTTTTTGGCGGGATATTGCAAATACAATTAACGTCATTTATGTGAAATGTCAGTTCCAATTAATTGACATTTTCACGATTTTATTTGTCATATTTATTTGTCATTTGTCATTTTTGACTTGATTTTTGAAATTTTTTGTACTAAATTGTTGCTGAATTTCATCTGGCAACTCAAATGGTTTAACTAACACATACGGAAAGTTAACCCATGTCGACCAAAACACGAGCGAGACAGATAATTCAATTTACAATGAGAGGGAATAGGAAGCAGCACTTTGGTTGGTTGGTTCGTGGTTGGTTTTGCCATTGGAGATTAGGCATTAGTGTTTTGTTAATAAATAACAACCGTTCCATTTAATATCTTCTTTTATTTCATCAATATCAAATCATACTTACCAATACAAATAGTGATTATCCGTAAAAAGAGAAGTCACAACTTATCATCAACAAAAGCAATCAACTTGGGTGGCCAGTGATCACAAGACTATTTTCGTGAGTCAACTTACAAGAAGCGAAAATGGCCGAACTAAGCAAATTGAAGAAGCAACGGGCTTATATTGTTTCAACCATAACAATTTTAAGAAATATTCTCGACAAATGGGATACAGACGCAACCAATCGCAACATTTACCTAGTGAAAACAACCCTTGATACGATGGAAAGGGCTTTTGAGAAGTTTGAAGAACTACAAACTAACATAGAAGAAATTGATGAAACGGAAGAAGGTCGTCGTCAGTGGTGTTGTCGAGCCGGAACGCTCCGGAACGTCGTTCCGGTACTTCCTTTTTGGACCGGAACGCGTTCCGGAACTAAAGATGATTTCTGATAACGGGAATTGGCTGACGTATTGAAAAAAAATTAAAAAGAATTGCTGATTTTTTTTCTAATTTTTGACGAATTTTTATATGTATTATCATAGACAAATAAAAGGAAAGATGTTCCATTTCAAATAAGAAAAGTGTGCACTTTCCTGATGAAAGAGCTTTCCTATTGCTGAGAGAGCTGCACTATTAATTAAGAATATCCATTACCATTAATAACCATAAAGTATAATTTCCACTTCATATTTTTAAATTTGTTACTCTTGAAATCTTGCAAAACGCAATAATTTTCTTTACGAAAATTAAACATTTCCCAATCTGAAAAATAAAAACATATTGCGGAAATGTTTTTTGTAAATCAAAACGAAATCAAAATTCGCACAAAACAAACGATTTTACTTACTTTTGCAAAGTAGTAAAAACCGAGAAGTCTGACCTGAAAAAACAAAGTTGTAACTGCCTCCAAATGGGCAATTTATTTTTGTCATTCAAACAAAAATCAAACAGCTGTTTTCTAATTCATATAGATTCCCGCCCACAATTTTATCCTCTTAATAAAATTTTCCTAGAAAAAAATATAAACATTCTTATATTATGTACGTATGCCGATATTTCATAAATAAGAAAACCTGTAAAAAAAAGCGCAAACGCAAACAACTCGACCATTCTCCCATGCTCCCATCCATCCCTAACATTTTTCTTTTCATTTAGTTTCACTCTCTCCACATATGAAACTTACTCAAGTCTCTTGACAGTGCCACCGAAAATAATAATTTAGCGGGGGCAGGTTTCGTTTGGAGGAAGCTTAAATGGAGGAAATAGGAAAGCTCTTTCATCAGGATAGTGCACACTTTTATTATAGGAAATGGAACATCTTTCCTTTTATTTGTCTATGGTATTATTATAAACAAGGGTTTGAACCAAACCCGAACCGACTTTTTTTTGTATTGGTAGATGAAATTCCCATCTTTGTAGTTTTTACATTTCCCACCCATAGTGTAAGAATTTGAGTATGTATGTGAGTAAATTTGGGATATGAGACCGCACAGAGCGGTCGCCTACCCAGGATCGTCCCTGTCTATATAATTATATATACGCGTTCCGGTAAAAGAAAAATTAGCACAACACCACTGGTCGTCGTGTTGAAATTATTGAGAGTTATAATTTGGAACGAAGTCGAGTACTATGTACAAATACAGGAGCAATATGTAGAGAAAACCAATAACGCTGAAACATCATCAGGTTCATCTGTACATAAAACCAATAATTCTGCAGTGATTTTACCACCGATCCCATTACCGACTTTCGATGGAACGGTCGAAAAATGGGCTTCATTTTATAGTCTCTATAGTACGCTCATTGACCAAGAAGATTTGCCAGAAGTAAAGAAATTACAGAATCTTCGCTTATCTCTTACAGGAAGAGCTGCTAAAGTAATAGAAGCTTTAGAGACTAATGAAGAAAATTACAAAAGCGCCTTGAATATTTTGAAAGAAAAATTCGAATGTACAAGTAGAACATTGCGTCGCCATTGGGCAATATTGCGAGAATATCCGAAGCTACAAAAGGGTACACCTTCGGCTATAAACAGTTTAGTTGACACTTTCCAACAGCATACTAGAGCCTTAGAAGTGCCAGTGTCTCATTGGGACATACCGTTAGTTGATTTAATGTTATCGAAATTGAACACTAACACGGTATTACAATGGGAATTGTCGTTTACTGTGAAGGAAATGCCTTCATATATCGAATTGCTCAAATTTCTAGAAAGGCGAGCTACTTGCGTAGCAAATGTTATAACTGAACAACCAAGCTACAGGTCTTCAAGACAAGGAAATGCGGCCAAGTACAGCTAAATTTCGTGACCGTTCGCAAACCTTTACGACAGTAGATAAAAGCAATAAAAATTTAGGTATCATGTGTCCAATGTGTAATGAATCCCATAGGATTTACACATGCAATAAATTTCGCCAGTTGACAATAGAAAAAAGACAAGAGGTAATTTCTAAAGCTCGTTTATGTTTTAATTGTTTTGGCAAAGGGCATGGAGTAAATCAGTGTAAATCAAAGACATCTTGTCAAAGGTGCGAGAGACGTCATAACACATTACTACATATCGAAGTTGATCAGAATAAAATCAATACCATCCCACCAGAAGGGTGCAAATTAGAATCAGAAACATGATTAATGTGGAATGCTATGCCGAGTCAAAGAAACCCAACTAGTTTGGTTATAAACTCGGTGGCAAACGATATTATGGTAACGGCGATGCTAAACATTCTGGACAAAGACACCCAACCAATTCAATGCCGAGCTTTATTGGACACCTGTTCTACCACCAATTTTATAACAGAGAGTTTAGCCAACACTTTAGGTTTGAAAAGGAGTATCTGCAAGATACCCGTAGGCATGCTAAACGAAACGACAACATATGCAAAGGAGATGGTAATCACAACCATTCAATCATGTAGAAATAATTATGAAAGAACATTGACCTTCTTAATTATACCGACCATCTCTAAAGCAATACCAGAACAACAAATCAAGATCGAAACTGGTTGTATACCAAGGAATCTCAAACTAGCAGACCCTAAGTTTTACCAACCAGCACCAATCGATATCCTCTTAGGAGCAGGAACAACGCTCTCAGTACTATCAGTAGGGCAAATACGAATTCAACTACCAGAGAAGCAAGAGTTCTTATTACAAAAGACATTGCTTGGTTGGATTGTCGGAGGCGCCGCACCGACTATAAAATCATCACGCAAACATCATGCCTGTCATCTCACGACATCGTTACAATTTAACTTGAGAAAATTTTGGGAGATAGAAGAGTGTCCAAGGGAAAACAAGTTCTCTTTGGAAGAAGAGCTATGTGAACAACATTTTCAAGAACACGTCAAACGAGCATCTAACGGAAGATATGTATCATTACCTTTCAAATCACAAGTTACTAACTTAGGAAGTTCTTACCAACGTGCACTAAAGCGACTTGAGAGTGTCGAGCGAAAGTTGAGCAAGGATACAAGGCTTCAGAATCAATATAATGATGTCCTGAAAGAATACTTAACATTGGGTCATATGTCACCAGTGAATGATGAATCGAGTCCGTCAACAACTTACTATTTACCACATCATGCAGTCATAAAGGAATCCAGTATGACTACAAAGGTTCGAGTTGTTTTTGATGCATCTGCCAAAACAACTACAGGTGTGTCTTTAAATGATAGTCTCTTGGTGGGTCCAACTATTCAGTCCAATCTATTTTCTCTGTTGATACGGTTTCGTAAGTATCCGATTGTGTTAACCGGAGATATAGAGAAAATGTACAGACAATTTTTAGTCCGGAAAGAAGATAGAAAATATGAACGCATTTTATGGAGAGACGATAACAAAAGGCTACAGATTTATGAATTAAATACGGTGACATTTGGTGTATCAGCTGTTCCATATCTAGCAATTCGATGTCTTCGTCAACTCGCCGACGATGAAGGGCAACCTACGTAAGAGCCGCACAAGCACTCAAAGAAGATTTCTATGTAGATGACGTTCTTACCGGAGCAAACAAAAGGGAGGAGGCTATAAAACTCAGAACAGAATTGACAGAAGTTCTTTTAAAGGCAGGTCTATCGATTCGTCAATGGGCATCAAATGATTTATCAGTGTTAGAAGACATTCCTAAAGCTGATGTTCACCTTAAGTTACAACTTGGAGAGGATACAACCTTAAAAACATTAGGTGTATTTGGGAATTCAAGTTCTGATTCAATGATGTATACAGTGAAACCTTTGAAGACTCCAATAAAGATTACAAAGAGATATATTCTATCAGAAGTAGCCAAAAATTTCGATCCATTAGGATTATTAGCACCTGTGGTTGTTGTAGCTAAACTGCTATTACAAAAATTATGGACTATAAAGGTACATTGGGATGCATCTCTCTCTAATGATATTCACACAGAGTGGCAGAGATATTACGATCAACTTCAAATCCTGAACAAATTGTCCTTTCCACGGACTATTGTTACATCTGACTTGAAGGATATACAAGTACATGGATTTTCTGATGCTAGCGAAAAGGCTTATGGAGCATGTATATACCTGAGAATAATCGACAAGGATAACAGAATCAAAACGCAATTATTGTGTGCTAAATCCCGAGTAGCGCCATTGAAAACTCAAAGTATACCGAGACTAGACTATTATGTGGTGCTCAATTATTGGCGGTCTTAATGAATACAGTAATCTCAGCGATTAAATTGGAAATCAATCAAGTATTTTATTGGACAGATTCTACAATTGTTTTGCATTGGTTACATACCTCAACCTCATCAATTGAAAACCTTTGTAGCAAATCGTGTCACTCATATCCAAGGATTATCAGCTGTAAAACATTGGCAACATGTGCGGACGAAAGATAATCCGGCCAACCTTATTTCTAGAGGCCAATTACCAGAAGTGTTTATTTTATCACCTATATGGAAGGTAGGACCAGCATGGTTAACGAGGTCAGAAGAAGTTTGGCCTCAGTCGGAGTTCACACAAATTGATGAATTACCTGAACAACGTCAATCTATGTGTTTATCAACAAGTGTAATAAAACTACAAGCAAGTACAATATTTGAAAGATTTTGTTCTATAGGAAGATTGACACGGTCACTGGCTTATTGCTTCAGATTTAGCCGTAATTCAAAAGTAAGGGGTCCATTAAGGGTTCGTGAACTACAAGATGTATTGAATAAGGTAATAAAGGTCATTCAAATTCAGACCTTTAATCAGGAAATACAAGCATTAAATAAAGGGAAATTTAGAGAAATTAAAATCACCGTTATCAAATTTAAATCCCTTCATCGATCAGGAAGGATTCTTAAGAGTAGGAGGACGCTTGTCATTTTCGAATTTATCATATGATTTAAAACATCCAATATTATTACCAAAGGATAATCATGTTACAAAATTGATAATAGAAAATGAACATAAAATTCATTTGCATGCTAGTACACAACAAACCTTGTATGCTATAAGAAGGAAATATTGGTTTATTGACGGGAGAAGTCAAGTATGGAAAATCATTAAACGTTGTGTAAAATGTTTTAAATTAAGCCCATCACCAACAAATTATTTAATGAGCGAATTACCAAGAGGTAGAGTGAATCAATCTCGACCATATGGTGGTCCATTTTTATTGGAAGAAAAGAAATTCCGAAATAAGATCGGAATCAAAGCATATGTTGTAGTATTTGTTTGCTCATCTGTAAAGGCAATCCATTTAGAATTGGTAACTAATTTGACAACTGAAGGATTTATTTCAGCGCTCCGCCGATTCATGTCTAGACGATCCATGTGAAGATATTTACAGTGATAATGGAGCAAATTTTATCGGTGCTAATATTTCATTGAAGGAATTGAAGTATATAAATCCTAAAATTAATTAATATTAATAAAAATTTAAAATAAAATAATACCAAAATGGGTTGATCAAATTAATTTCTCAACGGGGGGAGAATGTTGACGTGACAAGTCAAAATAAATGTTGACTGATAAATTAATTAATTTTGAGATGACAGGAAAGCAAAGCATCCTACATATGGTAGTTCTAACACTATAAAAATTATAGTGAAAGTTATCAAAAGCTCGCCTACTAGAATATTAGAGCGAGCTTGAATCAAGGAAACAGTATAAAAGGCGAATTCCAGGACATACAAATCATTCTTTACCTACAAGTGGGATTCACCACACCGGGTAAGGAATCCAACAGATAGAGGTAGATACGGTTTGGGATTTACCAAATCGTAACAGAGGTTTAGAAACAAGAATTAAACAAGAATTAACATCAAGATTACGCGTTTCCATATTTATAACTTCATTGTTCGAGTATTAGTGTTTTGTTAATAAATAACAACCGTTCCATTTAATATCTTCTTTTATTTCATCAATATCAAATCATACTTACCAACACAAATAGTGATTATCCGTAAAAAGAGAAGTCACACGCAAAAACATTACATAGGAAAGACAAATATTTCCAGTTGGAGGTAAAGGGACGTCGCGTAAATATTTCGTTGGACCGACTCAAACCGGCCTTTTCGACGGCAGAGCAGAAACCAGTCCCGCGGCGAGAAGCGGGGCCGCGAGGAGGAAAACCCGGCGAGACCCGAGGTGACCACACGATATGGCCGAAGAGTACGCTTCACGACAAGAACGTGACCAACTTGCGCGAAAGGCCGCGCCAGCTCCGATTACAGGAACGCGTTTCATCTAAAAGAAGGAAACGAAATTTGCAATTACCTGCCTGGACGCTGAATGGCAAGATTTAATTCTCTAAACTCGCGAACCTAAATTATTTTCAACCAAAAATAAAATTTTAAATACAAGAAACGGTAAGTTAAGTAAAGAGTGTTGCCTGGAGTTCATTACATGTAGGTGCTCGCGAAACGAATCCGCGCACGATCTGGCGAGGTCTGGTAGTAGTTCGGAAATCTTACGTTGCGATTCCAAGAAGAGTGTAAACGTGCGGATCCGCCTCATTCCGACGCTGCCGTGAACTTTTAATCTAGTAACGTTGCTGTAGAAAATTAGTAATAGAGACTAAAATAGGATTAATGGAAAAGAGTGAAGTAAATGTTGCATATAAAAAAAATAACGAATAATAATATAAAAATATATAATATAAAAAAAAAAACGAATGAAATATAAAATAGAAATAGAATTAAGGCAAATTGTATTAAATATTCATTAAATTGCATGAAATAGGTCAAGAATGAAAGTAATTGATTATGGATAAAAATACTCTTAGGAAGATAGTATAACAGAAAAAACCGTTGTAACTAATCATATATTTTGTTATTTCATCATTATTTTAAGATGTTAAATTGTAGTATTATATCTTGCTTGCTTTGTTCTTCTTTTGTTCTTTGGCATGTGAAATTACAGCGCTTTATTTTTGAAAAGGAAAAAAACGAAATGTACTAATTGAATTTAAGATATAAGTAGCAACAATGCTACTACGTACAAACGTTTTTTTAATAAAAGGGGGAGTGATGTGGCGACAGCAACTGAGCTGCAGAGCCATGATGATATCGAAAAACCATGTGATAACAAATATTAGCCGCGCCGTTATCACGGGCTGGGATATTGCCGGTAAATGAAAAAGTTTTAGTTCACTTTGCTCAGTTGTTGCCGACACACCACCTCGCCTCTCGAAATGCAAAAAACGTGTTTTAATCGTTATCCTTCAGTAAGTCCGGGAAAATAGAAATTGCCCCTGGCGGCCAAAAGCACCAAGAGAAACCCACAGCTCCACCACTAAACAGCAGCGTATAATTCTATGTGTGCGATGTTGCAATGCAGAAGCTGCTGTCAGCATTCATATCATATTCGCATCGCCGTGTTAATGTAATGCCTTTTTTGTACTGGGGGGAAGTACTGAACTACTTCTACAGATGTACTTCTAGAAGTACTTTTTCCAGTACCTACATACTTCATACTACTACTTCATACTTACTATATACAACGTACTGCATATTATGTACTATGTTCTGAAAAAATTCAAATTGAATCCAGTAGATTCCCATAAAAATTTAGATCCGTGATTTTGGCTGAATATAATATGATTTTTTTGCATATTTGCACAATGTTTAAAATAGCAAAAATTTCTGTACTGTACTGTGTACTATGTACTACATATTTCCTATGAACTATGTACTATGTATTTATTACTATATATTACCTACTATTTTTACTGAAAACTACAATATCCCAGTCATCCATCGTCCGATCTTTGTGTGATAAGTTTAAGACAAATAGTTTTATTTCCAAAATATAGCAACACATTTTGGAGTGAGTGCATATAAGTAACAATTACATAAACTTTAACAGAATATCCATAAATAAAATATATTGATCCTTATCGTCCTGTATTAAGATTTATTTGGAAATTTAGACTACCCATAAAAGTTAACACTTCTAAAGTGTGGTCCTACGCACACTCGTTTTTTTTTTGTTAAAGGCGAGTGGCAACAGCGAGTTAAAATACTGAGCTATCGAAAATAAAATCTTGCCTCCAGAAATTAACTTTTTACACGGCGTCACTCCGATATCTAATCAGTTGATCCCCTTGAATTTTGCGTTGAGCCAGTTAATGTAAACAAAGTAGTCTAACTAATCTAAATTTATATTATATGAATATTTATCGTAGTGATTCACATATTTATTAATGCAAATATGTAATACAGGGTGTATTAGTGAAAATGTCGAAACGCCTGGGTGTGTATAGGTCTTCGATAGACGAACAAAAAAGCGTATGGGCCACGTAAATTTCAACTTCTACCAGCTTTCTCTCCAAAAAATACGTAGTTAATCAATATTTTTTTTAACAAAATTGGAAAGCTTGGACAATTTCCTATGAATAGTGTCCGACAACTTTTGTGGGCGCGGCCTCTAGTTTTGAGGTTATAAGCAATATTAATTTTAAAAATTTTAAATTTTGGTAAAAGAAAAAACAAAATTTTAACTTTGACGACTCATAACTCTGGACCTAGGTGGGTTAAATCTTGACTATTACAGTTTTAGCTGGGTGGGTTCTGCATAGATTGCTACCTTATTCATGAAAATATCTAATACGGTTACAAAAATACAGGATAATATGTAAACCTCTTCCAAAAAAAATTCAAAGTGCCCTAGCCCATTACGATCCCCCCTCCACACCCATACGATTTTTTGTTCGTCTATCCAAGACCTATCTACAACCAGACGTTTCGACATTTTCACTGATACACCCTTTATATGAATTTATGAAGTATTTTATTTAGCACATTTACTTGAAAAACGATTTCCCTTGCCGAAATTTCTTAAAGTTTCTACATTCACAAACTGCCCACTTGATTGTTTTTTTTTTTTTTTTTTTTTTACAAGAAACTCACTCGTACGAGCTTTAATTACACTAAAAATAATTCTTTAAACTTTATTTTTAAATTAGTTTTGCGAAAAGCTGTTGATCTTATAAAAAAAACCTCTTTTTAAAAAAGTATTCTCCCGAAAGCGTGAAAACAAGCTGTCAACTGACCCAATTTGTCAGATGTCTGACCCTTAAATTACACTACGCTCCAATACGGAGATATTTTATACACGAGGACTTTTCCCTTAGAATACAAAACTACAGGAAGGGCCCGAAATCTAATCAGCTGATCCCCTTGAGTTTTGCGTTGGGTCACTTAATGGAAACAAAGAAATTCAAGCAAATAAAATTTACATTATTCGGGCAATTTATCACAGTGATTCACATATTTATTAATGGAAATATCTAATATATGTGTTTAGGAACTATTTTATTTAGCACATTCACCTGAAGAACGATTTTTCTCGCGCAAACTTTCTTTCTTTTTTTAAGATAGTTTTGAGAATATAATTTCGTATAACATTATAAAAAAAAACTCGTCTTGAAAAAGTATTCTACCAAATGCGGGAACAGCTAACTAACCCAATTTGACAGTTGGAACCCCCCACCCAGATTTCACTACGCTCACATACAGGGATTATACACACAATGGCTTTTCCTGTAGTTCTCTATTCTAAGGCTTTTCCTGTAGTTCTTTATTCTAAGATTAGGACCTTGAAAAATGAAAATAAGTTGAAATTCACAATTTCGATTTTCGAACCTATTACAATAAGTTCCCTATAAACTGGGAATAGGAAGCTAATAATGTAAAACTGTTTACTTATTATGACGAACAGTATTACCTACTTTTCATGTAATTCCACTGAGTGGACTTTCTCCACGAAACTGCATCAGAATTGTAAAATTATAAAATCCAAGTCAGTGTCATTATTATTATTATCAAACATTTTTTAACCATTATTTCAATTCCATTTTCCGGATATGTTTTTTACGAAACCCCCTCCTGATATTTGACTACAAACGGAAGGTTTCATGAAAAAATATGTAGCGTTACATGTAACAAATTGAAATCCTGTGGAAAACCCCGAAATATATTACCTTCAGCAGAAACAAAAAATACAGTAAAACGGAATTAAGCGCAGCAGTGTTACACTGTGGGTATGTAAATAAAAACATTTCATCCAAAATCTGAGCATTTGGGTAAAGGTTGGTAAATTCAAAAGGATTCATAGCAATTTTTTGCCACACATAGAAATGTGCCAAAGGAATACTTTACATACACGCGACTGTGAATACTATGTCTGAAACTGTGCCCTTCTACGGACGGTGAAAAAACCTGCGAACCTGTGATAAAAACGCCCTCCTCCTCAACATCAAAACAATACCCTTCCGTGACAGGAGGCAATATTTCATTTTAGCGCAGGGTTTGAAATATGTAACGTCTTCTCCCCTAAATAATGTTTCATTTTTGTGTTCAGGATTTATGGATTCGTTTCAGGAAAATCTGCTTCCGAAAAAGCAGCAGGAAACCTTGAACGCCTTGGTAGCACTCAAAATGAAACCGACTTAATTGAACGTGTTCTAAGTTGTCATTTAGTAGAAGCTATTCGTCAGTTTGCGTCAAAAATCGAAACTTATGGCGAGGTGCTTACAATAAATTAATCGCTAGAGTGCCACCAGTATAAATTGAAAAAATAATTAACGTGAACATGGTATAAGGTTTTCGTTTTGGGCAAGGATTGAGATTATAGGATATCAGTTGGAAGTATTGATTTATTTAGAGCATGAATACATTTAAGCCTACTACAAAAGTGATTTTGGCTATTATCACTACAAACAAAAATGTTATGACGATGTAAAGGCGAAATTTTGAGTAATTTTGAAAAAAAAAATGGAAAAAATCACTTTCAGCTATCTAGGGCCTTAGGATGGCTGTGATATGAAAACAAGCGGTGAAAACAAACAAATGCGCCTCTCCCCATTTTACCAAAAAATTTTGACGGTTCAACTGCCAAACACCCTGTATCTTCGCCCACATAGCAAGTCAGACCACCTCGCTCAGAAAAACTTTCAAAACATCCAAAAGAAACTAACACATCAAAAAACATCTTTTGGTTAAACTAGTTGGATGGTGTGCCTAGAGACTAGCCACTAATTACGCTTTTTCATGGTATTCTTTCTGTTTAGTAGCAATTCAGACTTAAACCATAACATCATAAAAAATCAATAAAAAGACATTTTTTCACTTTTAATTAAGGAAATGTGTTTGTTCTCCTGAGTATCATTATTAAATTAATATAACTTTAATATAACAGACCACTTTTTGAAATGGCCCAAGTTTGTAGCTGTCGGACAGACAGACAGACGGATAGAGCCCCTGTATAAGCTTTTTTTTTTTGAAAAGGCTAAAAAATCACGGCGCTATTATAATTTTCCTCTGGTTTTTAAGGGTTTTATCGGATTTAGGACGCGATTAAGTTCTTCTTTCTATCTGTTGTAGTTGATTTGACGGGGTATATCCAAATAATTTTTTTGAAACTGTCTACTATTGCCAGAATATATACTTGTAATTTTTGGCTGTCGAAGATAAAGGTTTAGAGTTTCTCCTTCGTCGATTAGGTTGAGAAATCCTTCTGCTTTCCCTTGCTTTTTATTTCCTAAAGTACATTGTATGCAATTAGATATGACTTCGTTTCCCAACTAGCACAAATGTTTTACTTCACAACTAAATTGTTTTATACATGTTTTTTAATTGCACGTGTTAATACTTTTTAGCTGAATTAATGTTTTATTAATTGTATTTTTCACTCAAATGCCATTTAGCTGTAAAATAAAGTTGTGAGAATACTTTTACGACAAAATTATAAAACTGGATTATAATATATTGTATAGTGTTTGTATAAATGGTATCTTGAAACCAATTATGAAACTTAAAGATATCCAGATTTGTTTTTACATTTATAATTATTGTATAAATGCTTTAACAACCAATCTATAACGTAATTATAAAACAAGTGCTTTCTGTATAAAAACTGAATATAATATCAATTTAAAGGTTCACACAACTACATTATAAAATATTATTGCCTTGTGAGCTTTAGGCGGCTCGCGCACTGCATCAGAATTTGTACGAATTCTATTCGTGGTAACTCTGACGAAAACGTGCGAACGATCCCATTTTATGCAATGTGCACATTAAAACAATATTTGTGCGTCAGAATTTTTGCGAAGAGTTTGTGTCGGGCAAATTTTTAAGAATATGTTTAGTAAGTATGTTTAGCAAACACCTCACGAACCCAAACTCTTTTTTAAAAAAAATTCCTTTTTAGATATGAATTTTCTAATAAAAATATTTCTTCACTATCGTCCATTTTCAAGTACTTGTCTAGAAACCTTTCGCACCAGTTCTGATAGAGTGTGAGAACTCAAATTACGATTTCTGGCCATCCGTTTTTGTCAGAATTCGCACGAATAGAATTCGTACAAATTCTGATGCAGTGTGCGAGCAGCCTTATAGTCCATTCAAAACGCGGGGGGGGGGGATGTTCCAAAATAACACCGTTAAGAAAATCGAACCCTAAACGTTTTTGGGGTCGCTGATCACGAAAATCATAGCGTTAGGGCGTCACCTCTAAAAATGCAAAAAACACCCCTTTTTAGGGGGTTTTCGCGATTATTTCAGTAATAATGAAAACTAATGCGATGAAATGCATTTTTTTAACTAGCGAACTTAATGGTAAGGGGTACTCCTAAAGGGCTGAAAGTACCCCTAAATTGGCGAAAAGTGGCAAAAATTGTAAAAAAAATTATTTTGCAAGTTTATGCTTCAAATTCGATTGTGGGCGAACTGTCAGGAAAAAATAAATTATTTTCAACCCTTGAGGGGTTAAAACTACCCCTACAATATAGTTCATTGAAAACTAGGGGGGGGGGTGTTCCAAAATAACACCGTTAAGAAAATCGAACCCTAAAGGTTTTTGGGGTCGCTGATCACGAAAATCGAGGTCCCGCGGTCCTAAAACTAGGGCGTCACCCCTACAAATGCAAAAACCACCCCTTTATTATTTATTTGCAAAGGTGGTTGATTTATACTAAATTAAGGCGAACTTTACGATAAGGGTTAGTCCTAAAGGGTTGAAACTACCCCTAAATCGGCAAAAATTGTAAACATTTTTTTTTTCAAGTTTATTCGGTTGTGGGCGTACTGTCAGGCAAAAATAAATTATTTTCAACACTTAAGGGGTTAAAACTACCCCTACTATAATAAAAACAACTTTATATAAAAATAATTGCAAAAAATTATTAATTTATATTTTCTAATAAAAAGAATTTTTATTCAAACAATTCATTAAAAAAATTTAAATTGCAATCTACGAAAAGAATATTTTTAACTTCCCAGTATAGGAAGTTATTGTAATCGGTCCGAAAATCGAAATCGAAAATTTCAACGTATTTTCATCTTTCAAGGTCTCAGGAGCATTTTAAGCAAAAAATTGGGAGGAAGTATGTGTGTGTGTGTGTGTGTGTGTATGTGCGTACGGATGTGGTCATTTTTTCCTGCACGATATCGCGCGAACCAAAACTGATATCGACTTCGTTGAGGTGTCGTTCGAAGCGTACCAACCGAAATATGATCTGAAAAGATTTTCATGAAATTCGGTCCAGCCGTTTTTTTGTTTAAGCGACGTAAGTGATTTTTGTACCTGCACGATATCGCCCGAACCACGAAAGATATTGACTTACTTGAGGTGCCGTTCGAAGCGTATTAGCTACAATATAATCTGAAAAGATTTTTATAATATTCGGTCCAGCGGTTTTTGGTTTAAATGACTTAAGTGATTGTTGTACCTGCACGATATCCCGCGAACTATAAAAGATATCGACTTAGTTGACGTGCCGTTCGAAGAGTATTAACCAAAATATGATCTGGGAAGATTTTCATAAAATTTGGTCGAGCCGTTTTTTGTTTAAGCGGCGCGGCGTAAGTGATTTTTGTACTTGCACGATATGGCCCGAACCACAAAAGATATTGACTTACTTGAGGTGCCGTTCAAAGCGTATTAGCGACAATATAATCTGAAAAGATTTTTATAATATTCCGTCCAGCGGTTTTTTGGTTTAAATGACTTAAGTGATTTTTGTACCTGCACGATACCGCGCGAACTAAAAACTATTTCGACTTCATTGAGGTGCCGAAAAACATTAACACATCAATTTTATATTCATTTTCGTCATCCTAATCTTGTAGGTGCGCACATTTAGTTTGACATTTTAGCGAAAATATTGATAAACAATTGCGACAAATTCTCAGTATTATACATATATTCTATATTGCCTATTGTTCATTTATTATTAAAATATCCAATCATAATATCCATCATACTGGGAAGTTGATCGTGTGGACCGAAAGGGTCGAACCCACATCCCAACTAGTTTTTTTCAATTTACCCCTGAGGTTTAACCCCTTTAAGAGGGTTAAAAATTTTCCAAATGTTTTAGTAATATTAAATAATAAGTTTCAATTTGTTCCAATTACAATTTTAATGTGGGGGTAGTTTTACCCCCTTAAGAGTTGAAAAAATTAATTTTTTCCTGATAATAACTTTTGAACCAAATTTCAAACAAAAAGCAAAAAAAATTTTTGCAATTTTTTTTATATAAAGTTGTTTTTATTATAGTAGGGGTAGTTTTAATCCCTTAAGGATTGAAAATAATTAAGTTTTGCCTGAAAGTACACCCACAATCGAATTTAAAGCATAAACTTGAAAAAAAAATTTGTTGTCTGTAAAGATGGTTTACGGACGATAGTTTAACGTGACAACGTCATGAGAAAACTTAGCATACCAAGCTCAGCCAAACAAACTTGTTCTAAAGATGCAGGTCGTTCTTCATATCGCTCAATTATGTTTTTGGTCCAGACGCAGTGCCGTCTTTAGGCATAAGCCGACGAAGCCCAGGCTTGGGGCCTCCGCCTTGAGGGAGGCCTCTTCATAATCGATTTTTTTTTTTCAACAAATTTAAACGCAAAATTCAAATTTTCTTATTAGTTATCCAATGATAAAATTAAAAAATCTATTAGCATAAATAATAATTTTAATTTATTATGGGTTTTACGTTTTATAAAATATACAAAAATATTTTCATCCAATCATACTTAAAATAAAATATTTTATTAAAGTAAAAAACTTACAATAATTTACAATTTGTTTCTTGATTTTTTTACTGCAAAATCAGAGATAATGGTTTCAAAGTCGATGTTGTTACAAAGATCTGATTCAATAAACATTAGTGCCAAACTATTCAGTCTTGTATCTAGCATTGTATTTCTGTGCTCATCTTTTAAGAAATTTTAGAGCTGAAAAAGATCTCTCTCCAGTGCAGTTTGTTATACATAAAAATATTCGGAAACATATTTCAATATTTGGGAAAGTAGAAACTAAGAACTATTTTTTTATTCTGGCGTACAAATGAATTATCGATGAATTACTCATTTTTTCTGATGTTTCCAAATAAAATTAGAAATGAACACATTCAGAAATCAAAAGATTCTGTATCTATATCAATATCATATTTTTCAGCTAGTGTTTCACACTTTTCTTTTATTGCTTCGTCAGTCAATTCTTGCAAATGGGAAAAAAACTGAAATTCTCATTGATTCTACTATACGCTAATTTTCGTTTTTTCAGGTTAACAGAAAGAGAATCTATAATGGGATAAAAAGTTTCGATTTTTAATGAATCTTCTTTGTTGAAAAGAGTTTCATCACTTTGTCCCTCGAATCTTGTTAATTTAACACTTCTACTCTTTAATCTAGTTTTTTTTTTTCATTAATTGTTATTTTATTACTCTCAATGAATTCTTTGGTTTTTCTTATATAATCATCAAATGTATCTCTTAAATTTTAAAGGTATTTCTCGAGCGAATCAAGTAAGTTTACAACCACAGCTAAGTCCTAACTAAGCTTGTTAGTTGAATTGATTTTAAATAAAACAGCATCCCAAAAAATGGTGAGAAAAATATTATCAAATTGAGTTAGTTTTTCGAATAAACTTGAAGACTCGAGTCTAGTCTCACTTGATTGTGTTGTATCACTGGAAAGTAGCAAAAGAGATTTTAAAATATTGCCATAACTTCCACGGAGAGCAGTGAGAGCATCACTTCTGGCTGACCATCTGGTATCGGATAACGGTTTTAGCAACTTTTCTTTGTCACGTAGGACTGATACTAACTCTTGCCACCCGCATGTGGATGCCGAAAAAAAGTGTAGAATTTCTGCACTAAATAGAAAACTTGCGTGACCACAGTACTACAGTCTACGCTTTTAACGCTAATCAAATTCAAAGGTTGGCCAGCGCAAGGTACATACTCAGCGTATTCTAGCTTGGAGGCCTGAATATTGTCCTGACATATTTGACGCATTGTCATATGACTGGCCACGACAGTTATTGATACTGATACCATTATCATTTAAAAATGTTAACGACTTTAGACAAATACTCAGCTCCATGACCTTCAATAGGAATAAATGCCAAAAATCTTTCACGTGAACCATCATTGGTGACATAGCGAATAATAAAAGTCAATTGGTCCTGATGTGAAATGTCAGGAGTTGAATCTGCACTTATAGAATAATACTTTGCTGCCTTGACTTCATTTATTATTAAAATCAAAAATTTGTTTTGCCATCAGTTCTAAAAGTTATTCACAAATATTGGGGAATACCTAATATGAACGCTTGCTCAGGTTCACAGAATTTATAAAACATATTCTTTCAATTTTTTAATTACATGGTTTACAATAAAGTTTCAGCAAATTAGCATTTAACTAGTTTGGGTAACCTACTTTTTCTTTGATTTAAGTGGGTTTTAGTATTTGTCAATTGACTTTTAAGCCTAATGCTTTATGAATATTTTAGGGGGGCCTCCATCTGTAGTGGCTTAGGGCCTCGCAATCTATAAAGACGGCACTGAACCCAAGCACTGGGATGCTTGTTTGGCGATTTGGAATATGTGGTCATTCCATCGCAAGTCTTTGGCTAATGTCACGCCTAAGATGTGTAAGGATGGGTCGGCCATTAGTTGAACTCCATCCACTCTCAAGGGTGGAGAGGTGTTGAGCTTCTTTTTGGAGATAAGACAGTACTTGGTTTTGTCGGAGTTGAATTCAACACGATTCTTCTTTCCCCACTCTAGCATGAGTTCAATGTCGTTATTAATCGACTTGGACATTAGTTCGCGATCATCAAGACAGGATCTGGCATGAGTCTGTCTTGTATCGAAGCTGTACGAGTAACGTGAGTACCGTCGTCAGCGAAGCTGAGAAGTGGGTTGGAGGGGATTGAAAGAAGGTCATTTATAAATATGAGAAATAGGGCCGGTGATAAAATTGACCCCTGGGGTACCCCCGCAGAGATCGGGTGGGATGCGGATTTGACGCCATCCAATACCACTTTGATTGAACGGCCAGAAAGGAAACTCGAGTGAGTCAACTCCAATAGCTTTGAGTTTAGCTAACAGAGCTGAGTGCCAAACTCTATCGAAAGCCTTGGAGATATCCGGAGCAACCAGACTAGACTCACCGGATCCATGCAGACTACGGCTGAGGTGTTCTGTAAGACAGACTAAAAGATCGCCAGTGGATCTTTTTTGTCGGAAGCCATACTGTCTGTGGTTTATGAGTAGATTGGATTCTAGATATCCCATAAGCTTTTTGTTGATTATCGTCTCCATGGTTTTGGAGAGAATAGAAGTAATTGCTATTGGGCGGTAATTGGAGGGATCGCTGGAATCACCTTTTTTCGGTATTGGCTGAACATGGGCAAGTTTCCAAGAGTCGGGATAAACTCCGGAGAAATATGACAGGGAAAATAATTTGCGCAGAGGTTTAGCCAAAGGTGAGGCGCATTGTTTTAAGACGATAGGGAGTATATTATCGGGTCCAGTGGATTTGTTGGCATCGAGCTCCTTGAGGCACCTGTACACCTCGCGAGTCCTGAAAAAAACCCTGTCCATTAAATGGGCGTTACGCTCGGAAACAGGGGGTAGCACATCAGTTTCGGGTAAAGAAGAATTCGAAGCGAACATAGATGCTAATAAATTGGCCTTGGATTTGCTGTCTGTTATTACCTTCTCATTGTGAATAAAGGAAGGGTTTGAAGTTGTAGTGAAATTCTTCTTGATGGAACTTACCAAGGACCAGAAGTTTTTGCTACCGGAGGTTGCATTTAGGAGTTTACTTCTCAATTTGTTGTCAAATAAGGTTTTGACTTTCTTGATGGCGGTTTTACAAGAATTTCTTTGTTGTACGTACTCTAAACGGAGCGATTCACTCGGGAAGCTCTTGTACGCTCGGAAGGCGGCTTCTTTAGTTTTGATTGCATTCATACACTCCCGATTAAACCATCTGATGGGCCTACGCTTCACAGATTTGGTAGAATGGGGAATGAACAAATGCATTCCTGCCTGTATGATCCTGGTGATACGGATAGCGGCAGAGTTGGCGTTTCTATTCCGGAAACACAGGTTCCAGTCTGTAGACTGGAAGAAATTAATAAGCCCCAGCCAATTGGCCTTCCCATAATGCCATACAGTTCTTCGAACTGGTTTGGGACGGGTGGGAAATTCGAATGGGAAGTTAGAACTGATTAGGCAGTGGTCTGAATTGCCGAGAGGTCAATCAACTTCGACGGAGTAACGCGCTGGATGAGAAGTTAGAAAAAGATCAAGGAGATATCCTCCTTGACCAGCAACATCAGGGACTCTTGTGGGATGATCCACAATTTGTTGCAAGTTATTGATGTCTGCAAAGAGCTCGACGTCCTTGCCAGAAATACTGGTGCCATTTGAGTAAGTCAGCCATTTAACGTTGTGAACATTGAAATCACCCGCAACGATGATTTCACACTCAGGATTGGACGACAAAAATCCCGAGATTTGTTCGGAAATAGTATCAAAAGATAATGAGGAGGCTTCGTTACTTATGTTAGGGCTTCTGTAAAGGAAGCAGAAGAATATGACGTGGCTTTGGAAAATTATTTTAATCCAAAGATAATTAAAATCTGAAGTTGTGCTTGAGTGTATTTTGTAATAAGCCACGTCGTCCCTAACATAAATGGCGATACCCCTATGGGGGGAGAGATTGTGCACTAAAGTGTACCCCGACACCTGGTAATAACCTAAGTCATTATCGGGTGATATTTGGGTTTCACTAAGTGCGAAGATTGGGGGTTTGTAATTAGATAAGTGGCACTCAACAAAAGAGAAATTCGCTTGAAGTCCACGAATGTTACAAAAGTCAATACCAAAACTTGACTTGTAACGGGACTTCGGTTGCGCGGGTTCAATCGCCACATTCTTTGGGATATTTCCCGGAATTACACTTGCCGCATCCATCAGAGGCAATAAAATTTGTCCGGGACAAATTTCATCGACCGTTAGATTTTGGCCGCGGCACGTGCAGGTCCGAGAATTGAGTGAGGAAAGGGAGCAAGGGTACTTACTTGTGCGTCGGTCGCGAGTCTTGTCTAGTTAAGGGTGATGAAGCCTTGGCGTTAGACTGCGTCGATTGTTGTCCTTTTCGTGAACACTTTTTCACTTCACTTTTTGTTTTTTTTTGTTTTGTTGTTCAGTTTCCTTCGCGCGTTTTTTAGGGACCGGATCAGCACACGTCCGCACTCGTTGCTGTCCCAGACCAAAATCTGCTTAAACTCTGATGGTTTTATCGCGTACGTAAAATAATCCTCTCCTGGATGCCAAAAAATACCTAGAGCTTTTACGCAATTATCTTCCTTTACCTGAAGGGGTAATTGCAGCTCACGATCCTCTACGGGAATTGTCTTTAACAAGTCTTCATGGTTCGCAGTCCATTTTCTTAAGTGGAACCCTCCTCGTTTTAGCAATCCATTCAACTCTATTTGCAGATCCCTGGCATCTTGTAAGGTGTCTGCCCCTGTTAATACGTCGTCTACGTAAAAATCGGTTAACGCGACTTCCGCTGCCTTAAGGTATTGATGTCGGTCGTCTTTTGCTAGTTGCTGTAGCGTTTTAATGGCGAGGTAAGGAGCGGACGTAGTTCCGAACGTCACGGTCTGCAGTTCGTATTCTCTTATTGGCATCGTTGGATTATCCCTCCACAAGATAGTTTGGTATTGTCGGTCATTTGGATGAACGAGAATCCTCCGGTACATTTTTTCAATATCGGCTGTCATCGCATACCGATATTTTCTCCATTTAAGTAACGTCGAAAATAACTTGGGCTGAAGTGTTGGACCCGTTAACATTTGTTCATTTAGATTTTGCCCATTTGAGCTCTTTGCGGACGCGTCGAACACTACCCGTACCTTTGCCGTGGTACTTTCTTTAACCACGGCATGGTGCGGCATATAATATCTTCCCCCTTCATGTGGGTTTATAGCCTTCATATGACCCAAGTCCTTATATTCTTGCAGGCATTGATGATATGGTTTCCTTAAGTCAGGCTTCTGTGCCAACTTATGTTCCACTTGCTTCAGCCTTGACAATGCTTGATTCCTAGAAGTCCCTAGGTTAGGCGGTCTATCGTTCTTGAATGGTATCCTTACTACGTATCGACCATCAGATAGGCGCTTAGTGGTATCGTCATAGAACTTTTCGCAATATTCTTCCTCGCTCGTCCATACCTTTGCTGCGGGCATTTCTTCTTGCTCCCAAAAGCTTTTGAGTTGTTCATGAAGATCTAGTTCATCATTTTTCTGAACTGTGAATGCAGAGAAGCTAACATTTTTTCCCTGCTCTGGAACTGTTGGTACCCTTCCGAAAAGAATCCATCCTTGAATCCAAGCTTGTCTTTAACATCACGAACATTCCTTTGGGTCCTTTGCGCAATCCTTTCTTAAGTATATCCAGTGCCGTCTTTAGGCATAAGCCGACGAAGCCCAGGCTTGGGGCCTCCGCCTTGAGGGAGGCCTCTTCATAATCGATTTTTTTTTTCAACAAATTTAAACGCAAAATTCAAATTTTCTTATTAGTTATCCAATGATAAAATTAAAAAATCTATTAGCATAAATAATAATTTTAATTTATTATGGGTTTTACGTTTTATAAAATATACAAAAATATTTTCATCCAATCATACTTAAAATAAAATATTTTATTAAAGTAAAAAACTTACAATAATTTACAATTTGTTTCTTGATTTTTTTACTGCAAAATCAGAGATAATGGTTTCAAAGTCGATGTTGTTACAAAGATCTGATTCAATAAACATTAGTGCCAAACTATTCAGTCTTGTATCTAGCATTGTATTTCTGTGCTCATCTTTTAAGAAATTTTAGAGCTGAAAAAGATCTCTCTCCAGTGCAGTTTGTTATACATAAAAATATTCGGAAACATATTTCAATATTTGGGAAAGTAGAAACTAAGAACTATTTTTTTATTCTGGCGTACAAATGAATTATCGATGAATTACTCATTTTTTCTGATGTTTCCAAATAAAATTAGAAATGAACACATTCAGAAATCAAAAGATTCTGTATCTATATCAATATCATATTTTTCAGCTAGTGTTTCACACTTTTCTTTTATTGCTTCGTCAGTCAATTCTTGCAAATGGGAAAAAAACTGAAATTCTCATTGATTCTACTATACGCTAATTTTCGTTTTTTCAGGTTAACAGAAAGAGAATCTATAATGGGATAAAAAGTTTCGATTTTTAATGAATCTTCTTTGTTGAAAAGAGTTTCATCACTTTGTCCCTCGAATCTTGTTAATTTAACACTTCTACTCTTTAATCTAGTTTTTTTTTTTTCATTAATTGTTATTTTATTACTCTCAATGAATTCTTTGGTTTTTCTTATATAATCATCAAATGTTTATTTATTTATTTATTTATTTAGAAAAGGCAGGTAGGCCTACCGGCGCAAACCGACCAAAATAAGCGCACACAGACTAGCAGTCCAAAAGGCGCTGAGAAGCTTATATTTTTAAATAGACATCATTAAGTCTAGCGATCTTAGTAGTTCAAATAGAGGATTGTCGTTATTCTTACTAGGGTCCAGAAGGGATGAGAGGGCAGGGAATTGACCAAGGATGTCTGCAGTTTTAAGGCATTCTGTTAACACATGTCTGACTGTGAGAGTTTGCTCGTTGGGACAGTAACTACATGTGCGGGCTGCGGTTTTGGTAAAAAGATGTCCGTGGGAGAATAGAGTGTGACCGAGCCTGATCCTGCAGATAATTACTGCTCTAGATCTGTGAAGATTTGGGTTGTAATTTGGGGGAAAGGGAAGAGGCGTATGAAGGCGTAAGAAGGACGAGGAGTTATTCCATGTTAGAGAAGCTTCGGTGTGAAAAATCCTTTGCGCGTATTGGCGAAAATAGGATTCTGAAGGAGGGATAGTGAGGTGATTCTCGGAGACAGGGACGCATTTTGCAAAGGTATCAGCCGCTTCGTTGCCCTTTATGCCAACATGTCCTGGAATCCAACAAATTTTAATGTGACTGTTTTTTATAATTAGACTGCGGATACTGGAGGGAAGGTAGGATTTATTGTTTCTGTTTCTGATGGCTAGTATAGAAGACAAAGAGTCGCTAAAAATGAGGTGGTTAAGAGAAGTGTTTTGGAGACTTTTGACTGCCCGGTAGATAGCGAAAATTTCTGCGACTTGGGGGGAAGTCTGCTGGGACAAAAGACCTGAATGTAAAAGGGACACCTCTTCATCTGTTACCTTTGCAACAGCGAAAGAAACCTTTTCATCTGATTTACTGGCGTCAGTGTATAAGGGTGTGTGATTGGGAAATCGTTCTATTATTTCTTTGTGGAGTTGGCGGTAGAAAATGGAAGGGGTATCTTTCTTACTATAAGGCTCGGCATCTGTCACGAAATGGTCTAAAAGAGGGTACCAAGGAGCCACGATGTGACTAAAGTTAGGCAGATAATCGGGAGTGGGTATGTTGAGCTCTGCCATAAGCAGAGTGCAACGCCTGAGAGCTGAATTGCTTTTAGAATTGGTATTGATATAAGCACGAAGTCGGCGATACAAGGGCGCGGAAGGGTCTATGATGTGTTGTGAAAGGAGTTTGACTTGAAGTTTACGGATTCTCACAGAGATGTGGGTGAACCCAGTTTCAATGAGTAGGGAATCGATTGGGGTAGAACGAAGAGCACCAGTAGCAGATCTAAGGATATTGTTGATGGAGATTTGAAGAGGGCGAAAAACAGTAGCTGGAGCGTTACCATATATTGAGAGGCAGTAACCAGCAGTGCCCAAAATTAGGGATTTACAGATGTGTAAGAGGGGGGAAATTGACAGGCCGTTTTTACGAGAAGCTAAACATTTCACGAGGTTATTTATTTTATTCATTTTGTTGGTTACTGTTTTAATGTGCTTATTCCATTTAAGATTCTTCGTGATAAGGAGGCCTAAAATTTTTAATTCATTGGTGGAGGTAATAGAGTAATCTTTGAAGGAGATGATGGGTGGGTTGCAGTTCTTTTTTCTGCAGATGTGGAGTAATTCAGCTTTGCTCTTTGAAAAAATTCCTTCGGCAGAAGAAGCCCAGTTTAACGCTGTTTTCAGTGCAATGGTTAAGTTCCTCGAAACTGACTTGGGTTTACCTGAGCTGAAGACCAGAAGGTTGTCAGCATAAAGGTATGATGTGATATTATTAATTTTGTTTAAGTTGGAACAAAGGGAAATGGTGTACAGGTTAAAAAGAGCACATGAAAGCGGAGAACCTTGTGGAGTTCCATTCTGTAGTGGCATTATAGGTGAAAGGAAACCGTTAACTCGAACTTGAATGGTTCTGTGGCTCAGAAAGTCGACGACGAGAAGAATGAAACTTCTATCAACTCCTAACTTGGTGAGTTGATTAGCGAGGAAAGGGGCACTCAATCTGTCGTAAGCCTTTTCCAGGTCCAGTGAAAGGACCGAGGCGTGCTTGCGTCGGGCCAAACTATCGGAGGCGTCCGCGTCTAGAAGGTGTAGAAGGGTGTGCGTGCCTTTTTGAGGAATGTATGCATGCTGTGATTTAGAAAAAAACTTGGACAGCACAGCGTTTATTCTAGTTGAGAGTATTTTTTCTAATATTTTTGAAAAACAAGAAATCAAGGATATAGGTCGGAAGTTATTCACGCATAGAGAAGTAGAAACTTCTTTGGGAATAGGAACAAGGATGGCGTGTTTCCAGGCGCAAGGAAAAGATTTTTTCGCAAGGATTTGGTTGTATAGGTTGAGGAGACGAAATTGGAATGAAATGGGAGATTTCCTGATTATTTCGTAGGCTATCTTATCGAGCCCGGGAGTTGTACCCTTGAAGGAATTTAACGCATATTTAAATTCGCTGAAGGTGATGGGATGACTAAGCGTAACGTATGGGTCCCCAGGAGATTGCTGCATATCATAAGCTATATTTTCTTTACGTCGCTTATGCTCAGGGGTGAAGTTGCTGTCTGCTGAGTAACTCGTCCAAACTCTGGCAAATTCCTCAGCAATGTCGAGAGAGTTGGTAAGATTTACACCGCCTGAGTTCCTGATGTTCGATATGAGCCTGACTGATGGACCTACGGAAACAGCACGCACCTTTGCCCAGGCCTCTTTGAGATTAGTCTGGACTTCTATGGACTTCACAAAGGAGATCCATGAGTCCGCTTTTGCTTTTTTAATTGTTCTTTTAAGGATGGCTGAATCCCTACGAAATCTCAGGAAATTGGACTGGGAGGGACGACGACGACAAAGTTGCCAGGATTTGTTTTTGGTCTTTATCAAGGAGAGAATTTCACGCGTCATCCAGTTAGGTTGGGATGTGGATTTGGGATGGCTAGCAGGGATGGAAACAGACGCAGCACCACGGAGAATTTTTCTAAGCTTAGCTGCTTCCTGGTTGATATTCTCAGAGCATGGACAGGCTGCCGACAGTTCTGTAACAGTTGCCGAGAAAAGGTTCCATTTGGCCTTTTTCAAGAGAAAGAAAGAAACGTGCTTTGTACGGGCAAGGGAAATGTTCGAGCGGATAACTATGGGAAAGTGGTCGCTGCCCTCGAGGCTGGAGTGAGTATCCCAGTTAAGACACTGGGCTATGTTGGAAGAGCAGAAAGTAAGATCAATGGATGTTAGGGTGTTGTGGGTGGATAGATGGGTAACAGAGCCATTGTTTAGGAGGACTAGGTCTCGATTATTAGAAAGAAAGTCTTCGATTACTTTACCTCTAGTGTCGTAGGAAGGGCTACCCCAGCAAGGGCTGTGGGCGTTGAAATCACCGCCAATAATAAAATATCTCGGCAATTGATCATATAGATTTTGGAGGTCCGTGAGGTAGATTCTTTCATCTATTTCTAGATAGATATTGACAAAAGCTGTAGGGGGGCATGAGTGGATAAGAACGGAGTTCGTCACAAGATCTGAGCGTAAGGATAAGTGACTGTGAGAAATGGATTTGTGAACAAGTATGGAAATGCCACTTTTCCTATTTGGATAGATGTTATTGTGGTGATAGCAAGTATACTGGCCAACTCGGGTCGGCCCTTCTCCAAGTAACAACTTAGTTTCCTGTAGCAAGACTATGTGTGGTTTGTAAGTTTCTAATAAAATATGTAGGTTTGCAAGGTTATTGTAAAAGCCACGAATATTCCATTGAAGAAAAATAAGATTTTTTACTGAGATCATATTTAAAACAAATGAAGTTAAAAGAAAAGTGCGAGAAAACTTAACTGACGGTTTTGAGTAGATCTTTTAGTGAGGCTTTGGAGTTAATTTTCCCTTTGGTTTGTGGTTTCTTTTTGTGGCGTGGTTTAGCTTTTGGTGCAGTAGAGGCCGCGGAATCCGATTCAGAATGTGAAGAAGCAGTTTCCATTATTTGGATGTCTGGACTTTTTTGAGATGTATTTGATGCAGGTAGTGGAGGTTCGACAAAATTAGCAAAAATAGTGTTTGATTGGGTGCTGGTTGTAATTGAGGAGGAGCAATTGTTGGGTAAGGGGGGTGAATTGTCGGCAAGTGTAAGTGGGTTCGGTAAATTGTTAGAGTGCGCAACGGTAGGTTGGGTGATGCTTCGTGAAGATGAAAAAGACTTAGAAGATGAGTGCGGTAAATCTAGTGGAGCGGTTGAAAGAGAAGAGGAGGATGAAAGGTTTGGTAATTTAGACGCTATAGGAGGAGTAGTTGAAAGAGAAGACGAGTAGGAAATGTTGGGGTCGGTAGACGTGAGCTTTAGCTGCTCGAAATATCGCTTTCTAGCCTCATATCTGGAGCACTTGAGTTTAGTCTGGATTTTAAGAACCTCCTTGGCTTCTTTATATTTTGGACAGTCGTTTGCTTGAGACGTGTGCGAGTCTGTTTCACAATTAATGCAGAATGTCCTGGTGCAGTTGCCTTGGTGTGGAGAGTAACCGCATGAGGCGCATAATTCATTACCGGAACATCGTAAAGCGGTGTGACCAATGCGTTGGCATTTGCGACATCGCATAGGATTTGGGATGAATTCACGGACCTTGACCAATTCGAATCCAATTTCAATTTTATCAGGTAGTGTCAGGCGATCAAAAGTGAGGAAAATGAGGCCGGTAGGAGTGTCCTTTTCTCCATCCTTTCTTGTATGGATTCTAACGTCAGTTACGTTATATTTACATAGACCATCAATTATGTCTTTAGGAGAGAGATGTGCTATGGAGCGGCAGTAAATGGTGCCTCTGGTTTGATTCAATTTTTCATGAAAAGCTATATTAACTGGTATAGGACCTGGTAGCGTTTTTGTTAAAATGAATTTCTCAGCAATCTGCTGATTGTCACAGAGTAGGAGCAGAGATCCATCGTGTAACCATGAAAACTTGGAATATTGTTTGCTGATGGCATCGACAGCCAATTTAAGGATGAAAGCATTTTCATCCCTCAAAGTTTTATCAGGTTTACTCGATTGAATCGTTATAAACTTTGCTGGATTTGAGTGTTGTTGGGCTGGTAAGGGTGGGAAATCAAGAATGGTGGAGGGAGAGGCAAAAGATGTTGTAAGCGCACGTTTCGACCGTTTTTTGGGGATGTGTAGCTGATTATCAGCCAAAAGGGCATAACGATTAGACCCACCGGGGTCCGGCCCCATATTGGAAACTATGCCCCAAAGATTATGGAAACAAAACTTATATTAAATGAAAAATACTTAAATATTAAATTAAATAAATAATATGGTTGCGAAAAAATTCAAAAAAAACTTATCCTTTAAATAACCAAGGAAAAAAACAACACAAAAAAAAACTGTGAAAACGGTTCAGAAAGAACAATAGAAAACTATCAATAGAAATATGGAACTGGCGTAGAAAAAAGCAAAACCGCACCGAAATCGATATCACTGCTCAAATCAAGAGCTCGCAAGCGACTGATGAAGCTTATAAAAGCAAGATTATGTACACAACAGATTAAAAAGAAAGATGTAAATGTAAATATATTGTATTTATTTTATTCCGGAATAAAATTCAAAAATCCTTACAATAGATGTGGTACGTATCACATTACTCTATACTAGGCCTAATACAACGAAAAGTTAAAAAAAACCAAACAATTATCTAAAATAGTTAAAGAATAGTTAAATTAAAACGAAAAACTTACAATCTAATAATTGGCTACTTTTCATACATTTACTAAATACATTCACAAAAAATTAAAAAACAAGAAAAAAGAAGTGAAAAAAAAACTATTCAGACTCATTACACACAGTATGTTTTGTTATCCTATGACTAAGAAATTGGTATCTTGCACCCCAAACAGGATCTCGCACACCACCACAAAAATATAGTTTACTCTTGCTTGGTATCTTTGATTTTCCCATTCATATGTGGAGCATCGTCCTCCTGTGCTATCAGATGCTTCATTTGATCGCCCTCCGCGAGGAGCTTATTCTTCAATTTTTCAGCAGCTTTCTTTGAGTAGGCTTTCCTATAGAAGTTTCCGAACAAGTACAAGAATACAACACAATTGGCAACAAAGAAGAATGTCAGTGATCTTGGCAATTTACAATCCATGGCAACAATAGTAACGAGATATGTCAACATAAGACAGAATTGGATAAGTTGAACCCATGTCATGTACTTCTTCCACCACAAGTACTTCTGGTATTTGGGTCCCATGGCTGCTAACATGTAGTAGAAATACATGATAATGTGAACGAATGAATTCAATAGTCCAATTACAATGCCTTGTTCACCTTAAATAGAAAAAAAATTGTTTAGATAAATTTTTAATTTTTCATTAATTTTAAATCTTCTTACCTGGTAAATATTTAAGATAGCCCCATGAAAAGAATGCTGTTACAGTATGATGATAAACGTGCAGGAATGTGACTTGATTTTGCTTCTTTCTCATAACAAAGAATACAGTATCTAACAGGTCGATCACTTTGGAGAAGAAGTACCACCATGCACCTGTCCATACTTCCATTGCAAAATCTCTGTCCATATCAATATCGCTTTTACATGTATGATTGAAGATTGTTGATATTGAGTTGTCGACTTTGAATGCCTAGAAATTAAGCAATTTAACAATTAATATTTTTAGTTATTTCAAAATTTATAGAATCAACACAGATACAGGAAAGAAATCAAAGCAATAATATAAATCTCTAGACTGTTCAGAAATACTTTTTTTTATTACAGCAAATTATTAAGAGCTGTAAACATCAACCAGGATTGTAAAAGGTGAGAATTTCTAAATTCGGAAATCTTTTCTAATATTTTGTGAAAAACATATTTTTATTAACCAGGTAAGCTTGGTGTAAAGCACTCCAAAGTGGGATTTTGCATTTCAACCTTCGCTCGAATCCCGGAATTTAAATACAGCACCACGCTTGTGTTGTAGCTGATGGTCCAGCTGCAGCTGTGGCTAATGGTGGCTTATTCTCTTGTCCATTTTCTATGATCAGTTTCTTGGCAGTTTTGGCAGTGTGATGCATTCTGACAAGGCAACTGAATGTTCTGAAACAACAGACGATATAATACTTTGGGTATCATCAACACAATCTGGTAATTCTTCATTGACTGGTGTTACAGGCGGAACTTTGCTAACACCTGGTTGTGTATCATCCAATAAGGGTAATTTCTCATCTTCTTTATTTTCGGCAGCTTTCTTAAGTACAGCAAATATTTCTTTAAACAGTTCACGATATTCTAGCCTATTACGGATCTTGAATCGATCGGACTTGCATCATCGTAAATACTGAATTTACAATCTTCTCCATCACCAATTGAGCATAACAAGTATATCCTTGACGTTCATCGGTTTGTGTTGCCTTGTTGCTAGTTTCATCAAAGAAACCTGAGCTAGATGTTTCAGCTTCTGAAAATTCCGTTGGGGCACGACGGCAATTTTTACACCGTGGTTGACCAGAATTTGTGATACCATTCGATTGGCTACCATGTATCGGCGTTATTTGTTAATTTTGTATTGGTGTTCTTTTCCTGTTCGGAATAGTTTTCATCGCTTTCCTTATTTGTATTCATTGATTCACCAGATGTTTGTACTTCTTCATGCAATGTATTCCTTGCCAATGAATGTTTTTGAACTTCCAGTAGTGCCTCATATATTTCCACTAATTCCCGAGACAGATTTGGGCTTGACGATGTGGTCAAATCTAGCGTGTTGGATTTGGGAGACATGTTTATTGTAACAGCTGATCTATAAATTTATGTAGAATCTGTCGATGAATCTACCAAATCCATAAGACTTCTATCATCATCATCTTCTGTTGGTGTTATTGATGATCCTTCTTCAAGTGCATTACGATCATCAACGGATCATAGACAACGACTGCACATAGTGCCTTGTCGAACTTCTTCTAATATAGCAAGTTCCTCGTGCACAGATTTACTTTCTTCATTTGTTCTTATTTGGGCAATTCAATGAAATGGCAAATGTCTTCTCAGTTCCACCGGGCGCCTCGAGGTGAAAAAGGCCACCATTTCCATAATCAATCGCCTTCATTACCGTATCGTACCCTTCCTTCTGTTGGGTGTTCAACATTGATACATTTACTCAAACCCATTGGTTCAATGCATCGCGATCGGGTTCACGTTCACGATCCAATTCACGATTGAAAGCGTCGTTCGTTCGACTATATATTTTTTTTTTTTATATGAAAAAACCAAGCTTAGGTGTAACCCTTTGTACTACCAGTCCGTCATGTCGTTCAGTTCATGGTGCAATGTCTAGTAGTAAGCTTGGTTTGGGCCTTCTCAAAAAGGAGGACGGCTCCTACACCTCTAACCATGAGGAAACCTTAAGGTGCCTGCTCAGAGAGCACTTTCCAGGGTCAATCCTCCAGACCGCTTATCCATTGGATCCTGGGTGTAGTCATAGGACCATCCCAGACCGCTATTCCCGCAGTCTTTCAGGGAATATCTTCGACTGTGACAAGGTTAAATGGGCAGTGGCCTCTTTTCAACCCTATAAGTCACCCGGAGGAGACGGAATTTTTCCGGCACTTCTTCAGAAGGGCCTCGATCTGATCCTCAACAACCTGGTCTGCCTCTTTAGAGCCAGCTTCAATTGGGGATACATTCCAACCATCTGGAGGAAAGTCGTGGTGGTTTTTATCCCGAAACAGGGCAACAGACCCCTCGAGCTGCCTAAATCGTACAGACCTATCAGCTTAACCTCTTTTCTTTTGAAAACAATGGAAAGGCTGCTAGACCTTCATATTAGGTGCAAACTGGAGCTCTCCCTCCCTCTACATAGCTCCCAGTTCGCTTACTCTAAAGGTAAATCAACAGAGGTTGCTTTACACCACCTGGTCAGTAAAATCGAAAGGGCCTTCCTCGCTAAGGAAACTGCCTTATGCGCGTTCCTTGACATCGAAGGTGCTTTCGACAACACAGGCTATGATTCCATCTCTAGAGCACTGGCTCTCAGAAATCAGGATCCTCACACGATTGAGTGGATAAATGCCATGCTTGCAGATCGTGACATTTCTTCTACCCTAGGTGTCTCCACCATTAGTGTTAAGGCTATTAAGGGGTGCCCTCAAGGTGGAGTTTTATCCCCATTACTTTGGTCACTAGTTGTGGATGAACTTTTGACTAAACTATCTGAATCTGGTTTCGATGTCATCGGCTATGCAGATGATCTTGCCATCATTGTCTCTGGGAAATTCGATTTGACCATTACAGAGGTCATGAGAACAGCACTGCGAGAAGTTCAAAGATGGTGTACCAAGGAGGGCCTAGCAATTAACCCAAATAAAGCTGTCCTGGTACCTTTCTCCAAACGTTACAAATTGGACCTAGGTCCTATCTGTATTCGGGATACCACAGTTGAGTACTCAGACTCAGTCAAATATTTGGGAATAAAGCTAGACAAGAGACTGAACTGGAACGCTCAACTTGACTACGTCATCAGCAAAGCCACAAGGGCCATATGGGCCTGCAAAAGGCTTCTGGGTAGGACATGGGGTCTTACACCACAAATGATGTACTGGATGTACAATACGATCGTTAAGCCTGTTGTCACTTATGCTGCTATAGTTTGGTGGCCCAAGACTAAACAGGTTACGTCGATCCTCAAGTGCAGCAAGCTGCAACGGCTTGCTTGCCTCTCCATTACCGGAGCTATGCGGACCTGCCCCACAGCTGCAATGGAAGCAATCATTGGATTGACCCCTTTGCATCTCTTCATATGGAAATCCGCCGCCATAAGTGCCTTGAGACTTCAGATCTCATCCAACTGGCCCCATACGGTCAAAGGACACATGGATATCCTTAAAAATATCCCAAGCATTTCCATCTGCCGCGTATCCAACCATATGGTTGGTCAACTACGATTCCAAAGGAAATTCAAAGCAATTATCCCGGATCGCTCTGAGTGGGAGGAAATTATTCTTCCTAGGGATCCAAACCATCTCCACTGGTTTACTGACGGGTCAAAGATGGAACATGGTACAGGGGCTGGTGTCGCAGGACCCAACTCCAAGGTCTCGATTGCAATGGGTAAGTGGCCCTCTGTTTTCCAGACTGAAATACATGCCATTGCGACCTGCGCTAGGCTCAACCTTGAGAAAGGTCTGAAAGGCGCCAACATTAAAATCTTTTCTGACAGCCAAGCTGCCATCAAGGCACTCTCAACGTGGAAGTTTTCTTCCAAAATAGTAGCAGGGTGTTTTGACGTACTCCAGAGCCTGACCAGAAGAAACGAGGTCTCGCTATGCTGGGTCCCCGGACACTGTGGTATCGAGGGAAATGAGGCTGCAGACAGCCTCGCTAGGGATGGGTCTGAGACGTTGTTCCAGGGCCCAGAACCCTTCTGTGGCATCTCTTGGTCCACCTCCAAGTCCTTGATAGAAGAGTGGATTAAGAAAATAAACCTAGCCTATTGGGAGTCAGTCCCAGGTCTTAGACAGGCTAAAGATCTTATAAGACCCTTTGCCTTAAGGGGCACTATTACTCTAAACAGAGCGGACCTAAGGCTGCTGGTGGGCTATCTCACTGGCCATGTAGGACTGCGGTACCACCTCCACAACCTAGGACTGTCTCAAGAGACAGAATGCCGACTCTGCTTGGAAGGCGATGAAACTTCCACACATATTCTTTGTGAATGTCCTGCTCTGATCTGGCTTAGAAGAAGAACGTTTATCAGAGAGTTCTTGAGCCCTGCCCAAGTCCGGTCTTCATCAACTAAAGACCTTCTTGCCTTCATTCGGAAGGCCGATAGTCTGTTCCGCTAGTGGGGTACGTACACAATAGGCCTAACTTGGCCGCAGTGTTCACCATATGGGTTGCCCCCACATTCCTTAATAAAAAAAAAAAAAAAAAGAATGACATACTTCTTAAAGGACCCACTATCCAAGAAACGTTATTTGCTATTTTGATGCGATGGAGAAGGTACAAAGTAGCCCTTACGGCTGATATCCACAAAATGTATCGTCAAATCCGGATGCATCCAGAGGACACCAACTACCAACGGATAATTTGGCGAGAGGCACCAGAACAACCTTTTCGAGATTACAGGCTGAGCACGGTGACATTTGGAACCAAAAGCGCCCCGTATCTGGCGATTCGGACTATGCATCAATTGGCAAAGGACGAGTACGCCAACTACCCTATTGGAGCGGAAGCTGTGCTCACTGAATTCTATGTCGACGACTTAATTTCCGGAGCTGACAGTCCTGAAGAAGCGAGAATCAAACGCCACCAAATTCACTGTCTACTAGAAAGCGGCGGCTTACAGCTGAGAAAATGGGCATCCACCAGTGAAAGTGTTTTGCAACATATTCCGATAGAGCATCGAGAGATAAACCCAACAGTACCCATCAAGTCCGAGGCCATCAAGACGCTAGGAATATTCTGGAACCCTTCTACCGACTGCTTATGGTATAAATTTCAAGTGGAAACCAAACCTTCAACATGGACCAAGCGCACGGTTTTGTCAGACGTCGCCAAGCTTTTTGATCCAATTGGATGGCTGTCACCGGTGACAATACAAGCCAAGATCCTCATACAGGCACTATGGCTAGCAGGAATACAATGGGATGAGGAGATTCCAACAAATCTGGAGGCCCACTGGATAGGTTATCGAGCAAGTCTTTTAGCCCTGGAACGTATCCAAATTCCACGCTGGATTCAAACAGGACCTACAGCAGTCAGGATAGATCTCCATGGATTTTGCGATGCATCTATGAAGGCCTACGCAGCAGCGGTCTACGTGAGAGTTCAACAAACTAATGGCGAGGTCAACATTCATCTGATATCAGCTAAGACCAAGGTAGCACCTATAAAGACAATCTCGTTGCCGAAATTAGAATTGTGCGGAGCAACATTGTTAGCAAAATTGATGGTTCAAGTGAAGAAAGACGTTCAGCTAAATATAAACGATATGTATGCATGGACAGATTCCAAAATCGTATTAGCCTGGCTCAAGAAGCATCCATCAAATTGAGAAACCTTCATTGGCAACAGAGTGTCCAACATCCAACAATTATTGGGAGAGAATCTATGGAAGCACGTGCCATCAGAGTCAAATCCTGCGGATTGTGCGAGCAGAGGCCTGACACCCGAACAATTAAAGGAACATGCTCTTTGGTGGCAAGGACCTCAATGGTTGAAAGAACCAAAAGAGTCCTGGCCTAAATCACGCGATACGGAAACCGCAATCGGACTTCGCAAGAAGATAGCAACACTCCATGTGCAAACAGGTGAAACCAACGACATACTGGAAAGGTTCTCGTCCCTCTCCAGGCTCATACGAGTCACGGCCTACTGTCAGCGCTGGATTTCTAATGTGAAGAGTATTCCGCATACCCACAAAGAAACTTATTTAACCACCGAAGAACTCCAAAGGGCTCAAACTCTGTGGATACAAATGGCTCAAAGAGAGCATTTCAGTTCTGAAATCACTGCCTTGCAATCCCAAACCCAAATCTCGAACAAAAGTAGCTTACTCAAATTGAACCCATTCTTGGACGATCGGGGACTGATCAGAGTGGGAGGTAGACTGAAGAACGCGTTAATTTCATACGATGAGCGGCATCCTATTGTTCTTCCGGAAGGGAGTCATTTGACCAAACTGATCATCAAGGATGTACATCACAAAACCATGCATGGCGGTTCACAACTCATGCTGTCGCTACTCCATCGGAAGTATTGGATCATTAATGCTAGAAACGCAGTTCGAAAATACATCCATAGATGCATTAATTGTTTCCGACAGACTGCCCAAACAAGGACACAGCTGATGGCGGATCTACCAGGATGTCGAGTGCAGCAGGCACGCCCGTTCGCCCATTGTGGAGTAGACTATTGCGGTCCATTTGACCTAAAAAGTTCCAAAGGCAAAGGTGTGAGAAGCTACAAGGGTTACATCGCCGTGTTCGTATGCATGGCTATTAAGGCGATTCATCTGGAGGTCGTAAGCGATTTGTCCACACCTGGATTCTTAGCCGCCTTTCGAAGATTCGTATCAAGAAGAGGATTATGTACCGATATCTACAGCGATTGCGGCTCCAACTTTATCGGGGCAAATTCGATCTTGACTCGGTACAAATTTGAAATGATTCAGCAACAAGAAAGTGAAATTGCGCAAGCGATAGAAAATCAAGGCATCAAATGGCACTTCATCCCACCCTCGTCACCCCATTTTGGAGGCCTGTGGGAAAGTGGAGTCAAGTCGGTGAAGACGCATCTGAAAAGAGTGATTAGTAATGCCCTGCTCACTTTCGAAGAATTTACGACCCTTCTAAGCCAAATTGAAGCCAGTTTGAATTCTAGACCGCTTACAGAAATGTCACAAGATCCACAAGATATAACAGCCTTAACACCAGGTCACTTTTTGATTGGAGGGCCGATACTTATGCCACCAGAACCTACAGCATTGGAGAGCAACATAAGCCATTTGGATAGATATCGCTATGTGCAGAAATTATTTCATACATTCTGGGATCGTTGGAATAGTGACTATCTACGCCGTCTGCAGCAGCGTCCAAAGTGGCTAAAGGAACGTCCTAACGTAGGAATAGGTGAATTAGTCCTAATCAAAGACGATAGACTACCCCCATCACAATGGTTAATGGGAAGAATTATTGACACTCATCCAGGGAAAGACGATTTAATAAGGGTTGTCACTCTCAAGACACAATACAGCGTCATTAAACGACCCATAACAAAAATTTGTCCCTTACCTATTTCCTATTCAAACAAACCAGTCCAAAGTCCATACACTAGACAAGCGTTCCCATGCATGGCCTCCATGATAATTCATGACATCCCTAAAATAAACAAAATGCATAAATCTTAACCTTTTGAACTAACTGCACCCTTGTTACAGATTAACCACAGCCTACAATCACATAGAAGACCTAAGACCTCGAGATGACATCAAACATTATAAACATTGAAACCTGTGGTTTCAAGGCGGGGAGCATGTTGGATACTTGGTCACAGCGCCTAAAAAGAAATCAAAACAAAGCACCAAGAAAATACATATCAACAAGAAACTACTTATCTGATGGCAACCGGAAGACGTTCCACCCAGGAAGAGACATCTAATGTAGATATAGCTAAAAAGAAAAACATAATTAGAATTTTTAATAATGAATTTAGAGACAGTATAGGTTAAGAAAGTATATTATATTAATTACTTAATTGTAAGATTAATTTACTTAATTGTAAGAAAGGATAGTTATTATATATAATATTTGAATAAACAACACGAAACATTATTTACTTACCTAGTACATTTAGAATAACATTTAAACTAATAACAACACTTCATAATGAAAACAAACTTTCCCACAGTCACTTTGACACTTAAGTTTGATCGCGTATTAACGCACTAAAACGTCGTTACCGGAGACACGAACCATTTGTGGAGACCGAGACAGAACGGAACGATAGAGAGAAAAAAGATGAGAAAAATATATACACACATCTGTATGTTAAGAGGGAAAAACAAAAGGTATAACGGAAAACTGAAACTGGGAAAATAACTGAAAAGCGACTAGAAATTTCTAAGTCCCAGTACTTAAAAAGGGACACCGGTTGTAGATTCGAGAATTCGAGAGAAAATTTCGGTTCGTGACGGTGGAAAGCTAAATCGTGGAAATCAAGTGGCAAATTTAAAATCGAAATCAAATGAGCGTCAAAGTGAAGGTGGTGAATTTGAACAGACAGTAATTGGGTGTTAAACTTAAAGTGAATTAAATTTGAATTAGTCGGTAGAACATTTGTTAAATGCTAGGATTTAAAAGTTGAACAGATTAGCAGTTTGTTGAAATCGAATATTTGTGAAATTTATTGAAATAAGTTATAATAAACGGATTGAAATCGAAAGGAACGACTAAATTCTTTTCTTTTTTTGTGAGAAATCTTTTCAACTAGAAACAACAATTGCATCCTTATCTGACAGCTGTCGTCCGCGCCAGTTCAATCTGACCGCTGTCGTCCGCGCCAGTTCAATCTGACCGCTGTCGTCCGCGCCAGTTCAATCTGACCGCTGTCGTCCCGCAAGTTTCCCGCCAGTTCACAGTTCGATGGCAACCGTCATCAAGAAAGGAGGCATCATTGCCAACCGGCACCTGATAGACGACCCAAACATCGATGTGCTCATCGCATACCTGAAGAGCGGAGCGCACCAGACACCGACACCAATCGACCTGCCCGCGTACATAAATGGAGAGATTGAGATCGCCTTTAAGCAGCCGCGCAGGCCGCGCTTCAACCCATACATCGCGGGACGCAGACCCAGGCTCTCGATTTTCAATCTAGAATAAATAAATATAGATAAGGAGAATGACGATTTCGAGTTTATTATTTGGCTTTAGTTTATTAGGCATGCTTGTCGGGGGGTGCACCGATCGAAAAGAACCACCGCGTCTTTGTGGTCAAAAATTTCATCGAGGGCAATGGCTCCCTGCCCGCCGATGCGCGGCGCGGTGACTTTCTTCTGTTTCATGACAATTTCTATGACTGTGATGCCCGCATAAAAAATGTCACCTTCCAGTCGAAGTATTTTATGGGCTCCAACTCGATCGTCGACTGCACCGACAATATCATGTCGATCGCCACCATCAACGACGTGCTCGATGGCCAGCCCAAGATGCAGTCTTTCCTGATGGCCGACCATGTCAATTTTCGCATTGAGGCCCTGTTTCTAAACAGTAACGAGCACCTCTACCTATTATTCCAGTACATTATTCGCCAAAACATATGGTCGTAATGTAGTGTACTTGGTATTTATGAACGGTGCCAATACCCTAAACAAATTCAACAAAAACATGATGAGGTCCATCTTCCAGAGCGGCCAGGTGCTCGTAGTTTTCGGCGACAACAACGACTTTTTAGGCGAAAACGAACTCGATTTGCCCGTATTTGTCCCGCTAACCGACAGCCTCAAGATATCCATCTTTAACCGCGACCTGCCCATCTCTAAGCGCGTCTATAACCCCCGCGAAGACCTATACTACGTACCCAAGTACAAGCACATCGACAATGTATCGGAATATCCCATGTGGTTTGTCAAATGACTGTTTGTTATCAACTTTTTCAGCACACAGCCAATATTCCGATACAAGGTCACCAAAAACTATGCGCTCTTGCGCGACCACGTATCGTTCCTGCCTCGGCTGCTAATTTCTGAATTTCCGCGATGCTACCACGGTATCTATGACCTGAAAACAGCGTCCATTGTAGGGGGACGTGAGTTTGACTGCCAGAAATATAACGTCGTTATAAGTAAGTAAAATGTCCTCGTTATTGATGACCATTTTATATGCCCAGGAACACAACAAAATTCCCGTAATAACGCCGCAAAATATATGGTGCACATTCGTGTTAAAGCTTAAGCAGATTTGCGCCATTGAAACCCACCTCAAGCCCGCCAGCGACGTGCATGGACACTCTTGTAGCTACGAGAATGCCACTCTCCAGCACTTTGAAGACAAAATACTCGTAAAGTTCCACAACGACACGGAGGCGAGGAGGCGTGATCGCCATCTACTACTCCATTCTGAAATTTACTACACAAGCGAAAGTGATTCATTCAATCCGCTCAAGTTCTCCGACACTGAACCGCAGACACTCGACAGACTGGAAATTACCGGCACCCAAGAGGACTGGGAGGCCTTGTGGGGCACACTTCATGCGCTTCATAAGGATCCATTGATAAAAACCTTTTACCCGGCTAGCGAGTTGGAAGACTACAACATGCTAATCGAGCTGTTTGAGCAGATTGTTGGCAAGCTCAAGGACGCAAATCGGGGTGTAATCGATTTGAATTTCTGGTTCAAGTTTCTCGATAATTTGGTCACCGAGTCGAAGCACTTTATCATCGGCGGGGCCTCCTCGCTGGGCTTTACAAAACAGGCATCTGACGGCCTCGATAAAGTTGAGATATCGTCGCTGCAACCAGAAATTTCCTTCATGGGTTCAACCATGCTCGTCAATACAATGACCGAGGACCACAAGACTGTTCGCTGCGATTTAGTGAAAAAGGTGGGGGAAAGCAGTGGAAGCGATTAAAAACATACAATTAGATTTAAATACAATATTTTTTTATGTATGTATTTTAAATTTATTTATTTTTAAGTATTTAGAATTCATTTAGGTACATATATTTCTAGTTTTAAGTATTTATAATTCATTTAAGTTAATTTATGTACAAATAATTCTAGTTTTAAGTATTTATAATTCATTTAAGTTAATTTGTGTATATTTCTAGTATTAAGTATTTACATATATGGGCGATTCTCCAGAACCTTTAACCTGAGCTAATTGGAAAAAAGAAATTTCAAATTGATAGCACAACCGTGCCATGATATTTTTTGTGTTTCTTATTTCATAAATAAATGTTTTCTGATGTAGAACATTAAAAAAATCAATGCGCATTTTTTTTTATGACATGGTTGTATTGACATGGTTACAATTTTGACATCAAATTTGACATGGTTACAATTTTGACATTCGCTTAAATTACTTTTTTTTAAGATTCATGAAACAATTTAAGTGAAAGAAACGTTACATATGATTTAATTAGTTACAATACGTCATAAGAAATTTTACGGGGATGAATTTAATGTAATATGAGCAAATTAATTGCAGTTACAACTTTGACATTTAAATGTAACCTACGTTCATGTTACCCAGTTTTGCCCAAAAATCAACCGATTTCAACTTATTTTTGTCACAAAATGTATGCACATGTTCGTTATTGTCTGAACAATAAGTGCGTTTAAAAAATTTTATGATAAAATGAGACAATTTGGAGTACTTCGACTTACCATGCGGGTTACAACTTTGACGTCAAAACCTAGGGACAAACTTCAGAGTTATTTTTTGGAAAATATAGCGATTTGACACTGCACCGAATACAACTGCATTTTTCATTAAGAGTTAAACTACAACTTTTCACTATTTGTTTCAACGCTTCCTATCACAAATATAAATAGTTTTTCATTCAGATTAGCGCTAAAGACAGGCCGAAAAGTGACAGGTAACGGAACATTTTTTCATATTTTATTGCAATATATCGTTTTAAATGACTTCGTACTTATATCTTATTGTTCATTAATAGTTTCTTAACATTATTGATAGCTTCTTTTATTTTTAATCTTCTTATAAAAATTGTTAGTCATAAAAATTTCGAAGCGACAAGCAGGTTAAAGGTTCTGGAGAATCGGCCATATGTTTAGTTATTTATAAGTATTTAATTCAATATAATTATGTAGATAGTATTTTATTTTATCAGTCGTTCTGAAAGAAACCCGATATCCAAGAGTAGTCGGGACTGGTCCACAACAGGATCGAGGCATCGTCTGCTGCGTTGGTATCTGAATAATTGCCGTAAATCGCCTCGGGCCAATCATCCAGATCGTAGTTACTGGGGGAGTAATCTTCGCTGCTATACCAATCATCCTCATACCTGTGGTATCTCGCCTCGGGCCAATCATCCGCATCGTACGTTCTGGGGGAGTAATCTTCGCTGCTATACCAATCATCCTCATCGTATGTACTGGGGGAGTAGTCATCTTCGCTGCTATGCCAATCAATCGTGTCGGCATCGGACTCGCTATCTAGGTCGATGGTCGCTGGCATCGCCATCCTGGTCCACTTGATCTCCGGCTCGGTGCTCTCTTCTAGGTCGATGGTCGCTGTCATCGCCATCCTGGTCCACTTGATCTCCGGCTCGGTGCTCTCTTCTAGGTCGATGGTCGCTGGCATCGCCATCCTGGTCCACTTGATCTCCGGCTCGGTGCTCTCTTCTAGGTCGATGGTCGCTGGCATCGCCATCCTGGTCCACTTGATCTCCGGCTCGGTGCTCTCTTCTAGGTCGATGGTCGCTGGCATCGCCATCCTGGTCCACTTGATCTCCGGCTCGGTGCTCTCTTCTAGGTCGATGGTCGCTGGCATCGCCATCCTGGTCCACTTGATCTCCGGCTCCTCCTCGAAACAGATTTCAATCAAGATCCTTTTCGTTACACGGTTCATTGTTTTTAGATGTTTTCTTCACGATTCTAAACAACTGATGAATGACCAGAACTGGTTCTCACTTTATATACCCTGGCACCCATACAACCACTCACCCACACTCAGTGGCGGATATACGAGTTTGCAACAAATGGTGCGCGGCGATAAGAACCATTAGAATGCGGGGTTGTAAAATGCATATACAAATTCCGATATCTAGAGGTGACCCTACACTCAGGCATCGGCAAACAAGGCACTTCTTTCAACGTGACCCATTTGGCGATAAGACCGGTCGAGTCGCAACAAGCGGCGGCGAGGCGATAAGACCGGTCGAGTCGCCCACACGCATCCTTTGGAGCCGCGCTATCTGGAGTGGTCCGTCTCACATTACAATCTAGAGGTGACCCATCAACAAACAACGATAGGAACGCTCGAGTTGCAATTAATTGCTCTCAGCTTCCTCTCGAGTGGTGATAGCAACCACTCGTCTTGATGATCCTAAAAGAAACATTCATCGAGTCGCAATAAACAGCGATACAATGTTTAGCACGTTACAATCTAGAGGTGACCCATCAACAAACAAGGCAGTTCTTTCAACGAGACCCAAATACGAATCGACAGAGTCGCAACATTGTATGAAAATCGAACCAATCAAATTAAGATATTTATTTATTTATGTTATTTATTTAAAGAAAGAAAAACTTATTTGTACAAATAAGAACAAGGCTTTACATATGTACATAGGCCAAAGGAGATGTTGATTGTATGGAAATGTGGTAACCTACATTACTTTAGATGAGACATCAAAGAAAGAATAAAAAAACAGAAAAACATGAAAATTGAAAATTTAAAATGACTACTACTTTACTGTCTAAGTTGACTAAATTAGGGAACTGAAAAATTAACAATAAGTTGCCTTCTGAACTTCCCTACAGCACCAGCTCGCTTTACATCTACAGGTAGAGAATTCCACAAACTAGTGACGTGAACGAAAAATAAGCGTTTAGATTGTAAGCACGAGTAATGGGGCATAAGTAAATTATTAGTTCTAGTAGATTGAAGGAATGTGAGTTTTTCTCGGAGACATTGCGGTTTACCCGAAACGAGGAGTTTATAGAGGAATACGATAAGCCGAATTTTAAGATATGTCAAGAAGGAACAACCAAGGAAATCTTGAGAATATGATGAAACGTGATTGAATCGGCGGATTTTATAAACGTATCGGACAATAGAATTGAATGCTACATTCAATTTTAGCTGGGAGAATGAATCGAGTTTACAGAAGATTACATCACTATATGTTATTAAGGGCATTAAAAGAGATTTAGCAAGCTTTGAGCGAGTATGGAGTGGTATAAAGTTCGACGTACACCAAAGTTTTCGTAGACTGCTATAGACCTTGCCAATTATATAGTTAATATGATCCGACCATGTTAAATTCTTATTCAGAAAAACCCCCAGACTCTTTACCTTATCACAAAACGGAAAGATATTACGGTTTAATAATACTGCAGGGAATCCATTGGTATTTATAACATTTTTAGATATGACTATTGCTTGAGACTTGTCAGGGTTTAGTTGCAATCTATTCCCTCTCGCCCACCCAGAAATCGCCTCGAGGTCTTTATTGATTCGCCAAATACAATCCTCAATCATGCCAAGTCGGCAGCAAAGGTAGATTTGAACATCGTCCGCGTACAACAGGGCTTTACAAAAATTCAGTTCTTTTGGGAGATCATTAATGAAGAGAGAGAAGAGGAGCGGACCAAGTATAGAACCTTGAGGTACGCCCTTAGATAGGAGTGAGAAACTGGACTCATAATGGTCTGTGAAAACCTTTTGAGATCTACCGCTTATGAAATTCCAAATAAGACGGACAGCGGACGATGAGAAGTTGAATTGAGAAGATATTTTCTGGCATAAAAGCGTATGATTTACAGAGTCGAAAGCTTTCGAGAAGTCCAGCAGTGAGAGAATGGTTAAATGATCATGATCAATGTTCAGGTGTAGATCATCAGTTAATTTTAGGAGGGCAGTACTGCAACTGTGGTTCTTCCTAAAGCCATGCTGGAATTCAGTTAAAAAGGAATTAGATTCAAGGTATTGGACCATTTGAATGTACATTAACTTTTCCAGAATTTGGGAGAGGCACGAAAGGATACTAATGGGTCGGAAGTCCTGTGGAAGAGAGGCATTGGATTTTTTAGGAATTGGAGTAACTTTTGCTTTCTTCCACAAAGATGGGAAATTAGAGGACGTTAGACAGGAGTTAAAAATGTGGGTGAGAAAAGGAAGTATAGAGAGAAGAATAATTCGAAGACATTTTAAACTAATGCCGTCAACGCCGACTGCATTTGATATAATAGAGTTGATGACAGAAATGACGTTCTCCTCTGACACTCTCATAAAGCAAAAACCGGAATCAGAAACGATGTTCGAAACGACACAGGAGAAACTACTGGAGGATTCTGATATTGAAGCTGAGTTGATTATATCACTGTTGCCGCTGGAAGCAGAGCCAACAGACGTAAAAAAGTTGTTAAGAACATTGGGGTCAATGTCAACTTGTGATAGATGTTTGCCGGTAACTCCGATGATGCGAAGGTTCGTCCAGAGCACTTGAGGGGGTAAATTAGCATCAAGTTTGGCTGTGTAATAATCCGATTTGGCTTTTTATTGCGTTCGTAGTACGATTTCTGAGCAAGCGGAATGTGGTCCAGTTTTCATTCGATTTGCACTTTTTCCAGTGAACGTAGGCTTTGTCACGCTGTCGAAACAGGGATTCAATTATAGGCGAAAACCAAGGATACACCTTTTTATTGGATCTGTAGTACTTTAACGGCACGTATTTGTCTAGAAGATATAGGCTGAGATTGTTGAAGTGTTCAACCTGAGCATTAACGTCTGGCATTGAATATATATTACTCCAGTCGAGTGAGCACGCTTCAGCAAGTAAGCTGACGCGGTCGAGATTTCTGAAATTTCTAAAATAGTGTGGCTTAGTAAAATTTTCCGTAGTAGGAAAAATGTTATAATTAAAGAAGATGAGGTCATGGTCAGAGACTCCAGGAACAGATATTTGATTTGAAAAGGTTGCAAGGTTTATATTATTAACTATAAAGTAATCTAATAAAGAGGAACAGGGCCCAGTAAAATGAGTTGGAGCAGTATTAACGATTGATAGAGAGTACGAATTTAAGATCGAAAAGAAGTCGCTGGCTAAATTATTCGGGTTAAGAACATTCAAATTAAAGTCTCCACAAAGAATAATATGAGGGCAACAACATCCTAACCTTTCAATACAGTAATACAGCGGTTCTAGATTAGAAATTCCAGGAGGCTTATAAATAGCTTCTATGAGGCACTTGTTTTCACCCCCAAATAATTCAGCAAAAATAAAAAATCGACTCCATCATTCGATAAAGTTGCAAGTCTATACGATATGCCAGCTTTAAAGAAAATGGCGACACCGCCCCCACGCCTATCAAATCGGTCGGATCTAGGGATATTATATCCAGGTATGGAGATAAGTGAATCCGGTAAGTCCGGCTTCAACCAAGTTTCAGAGAAACAGATGATATCTACATTCGAGTCTGCAAAGACATATGTACCTTATTTCATCAATACTCCTAATTAAACTGCGCGCATTGAGATGACAGACCTTCAATCCACTAGATTGGGAGACAAAAATTCGTAATAGGATTTGACTTATATTTCCGTTCACATCACGGCGAGAAGGAATGTTACCCGACATCAAGCGTAAGGGTGGGTACATGTAGGTGTGCAGAAGACAACAGAGTAAAACTTCAGCCCCGATACAAATGAGTAAAAACTAAAAAATGAAAACTTTATCATTTCAAAAAAAAGAGAACTAAGCTAAACAAAATTAAAATAAGAAGAATAAGAAGAAATTTGACTTATCTATTAAAAATTTGAAAAATTAATATATATTTATATTTATATATATTTGTTAAAGATAGAGCTCCTTTGCTCTAACTGTAAGGGGTAGTCAAAGTGAAGCACCTTGACTTATTGTGGCGTGTGCACAGGTACTTGAACCTGTACACTAAATCGTGATTATAAGTAGATCAAATGTTAAGGATAGAGATCCTTTGCTCTAACTGTAGTCAAAGTGAAGCACCTTGACTTATTGTTGTGTGTGCACAAGTACTTGAACCTGTACACTCAATCGCTGTGCCTCAACCAGACTCTCCTGAGATAGAAATAAAAGTCTTAATTTCACAGTGATTGATCACTAATAAACTCTCTCTTTATTAATCAACCTTCCATTTATATATACAAGAATTGCTTAAATAAACAATAATTAAAAAAGGTGCAAGCATTTAAGGTTCATTGATCTAAAGTTCATTGCTTACAATTTTGCTGATGGCGCAATAATCTACAATTATACTAAAGTGAAAATGTACTTTAATTTTACTGATCGTGCAATTAAATTTATTAAAGGTAATGACCGATGGAAAAATGCAGTGTAATGAATTTATGACAAGGTGTGCAAGTTTTCTTAATGTTTACGTTTTATTCAAATAATTAAAACTAGAATCTAATCTAATGGCTTATGTTCTAACAATATTTATTTAAAGCTTAAGGGATCCAATAATTTTAAGTGGTACAAATGACTTATCTACTAGTTTTACTTTAACAAAATAAAAAAATTGCCAAATGATTTCGGAATTATTAAACTCTTCCTTAGGTATAAGTATTGCGTGGGTCATCTCTATGTTTTTAGATGGCGATATGCAAAGGTCCACGTTGTCCTTGTGCAAGATCATATCACAGTAGGGCGAGAAGAGTATGTAGTGGGTACAGTCCCTGTTGGTTGTTTCAATGTAGCACTGTAGGTCCGATATCTTTTCGCGCGATGAAGGCAGCCGGGAGTACTTGGAGGCGCAGGTGAAGTAGTGTAGACAAAACGCAGATTGCGGGAATGTAAAAATTCGGGCACGCGTGTTATTGCGAATTTTGTTGATGTTTTTCTCTTCCCTTTTATCTATGTGGCAGCTAAATATTCGGCCACCCCTGTCTTTTTGGTGGTCATAAATTTGTTTGTATTTCTTCATCTGATTCGCGTCCTGTATGTAGATATCGGTGGTGGTTTCATCATTGATATTTGGTTGCGGATTCCTTGAATCGAGGATGTTTACCTTACGAAGGTGAGCACACAGCCGAATTTCCTTACCCGCTTCATTATTTAATCTGGGGGCGCCCTTTATAAATGAGTCTGGATATACGATACCCATATTAAAGATATTGGCAGCGTCGTCACTTGTGGGGGTGGTGGGCGGCGGAATCATCTTGGACGCCTTCTTTAGCATCTTTTTGGGCATGTACTTGGATGGATGGAAGATCCTTGGCCGTTCTCTCCTTCTTTTCGGCGGCGATTCTGGTTCAGATTCATCCTCCGAGCTCGAGGAATTTCTAATGGTGATCGGCGATGTACTGGATCCATCAGGTGTCTTGGTGGTTTGGCTTGGTGACGCAGGTGATTCTTCATCGCTGCTGCTGGAGCTCGAGTCCGGAAATAAAGGGCTCCCTGAACGCATATTGTGCTGCTTGTAGATGCGGCTCATATGCTTCCTGGAACGTTTTGGCACAGGTGAAGTTTTTGGCTCAATTGCATCAGTCTCACTCGATTCATGGCACACTACCCTTATGGGAACCTTATTTTTTCGTCTTTTTAGCACTTTTACAACTGGCTGCGGCGATTGCTCTACTTTCGGCGATGGCAAGGGCTCCACTTCAGTAGGCAGGAGATCATTAATTATTTGGTCCAAATTATTAAACTCGGACACTATTGTAAAATTTAAATGATCACAAATATTTTCCAGAATATCGAAATCGTCGGTAAAAACACTTTTTGCGGCGCACACTGTGAGGAAGAAGGATGCTGCTGCTCCTGTAGGATCTTCTGCTGCTCCTGGATGATGTGGTGCAGATCCGGTACACAGGACGTCTCCAGGGGCCGCGAGTGAATCTGCTGCTCCTGTAGGATCTTCTGCTGCTCCTGGATGATGTGGTGCAGATCCGGCACACAGGGCGTCTCCAGGGGCCGCGAGTGAATCTGCTGCTCCTGTAGGATCTTCTGCTGCTCCTGGATGATGTGGTGCAGATCCGGCACACAGGGCGTCTCCAGGGGCCGCGAGTGAATCTGCTGCTCCTGTAGGATCTTCTGCTGCTCCTGGATGATGTGGTGCAGATCCGGCACACAGGGCGTCTCCAGGGGCCGCGAGTAGAAATCAGGACTCGGCGAACACTGTTGTTGGGGGAAAAACTCCTGCGGCGAAAACCCTATATACGGCGACTGGTTGTAGGACATCGTAAATGGGGTCACTGGCTGGACGTCGGGTTGGTAAGTTGTATTAAAAACTGATTGCTCGTAGTATTGCTGGGGCGTATTAAACGCTGGCGAACCGTCCTGACGATACATTATACGCGGGATAACTGCGGGCAACCCGGCACTATGCGACTGAACTTTATCGCTATTATAAATGAATAATTCCCAACTTGATCTGGGCAACTTGCGGGAACAACCACCTTTGCCCGTGATCTTGGCTGGACGAACTATTTAACGCGATGTGCTACGGCCTTTTATTTGGGCACGCAATTTTGGACGAATCCCACGAACCGCTTGTATGGGTGCGATTTGTTATTGTTTTTAACAGGGGCGGATCCAGGATTTTGATAAGGGGGGGTCCAAAATTTTTTTAAGGGGGGGGGAGGGGGGGGTAGACATTTTTTCCTTGAGATATATGCATAATTACCACGTATATACAGGTCACCATAACGGCTGGACTACCGTGTTATAGAAAAGCCATTGGTGCTGTCCAGTCGTTGTGGCAGTGCATATAGTTTGTTCGCAAATTCAAACTGCGCGCCAACCTAGTCGCGATGACAGCGCCGTGCGATTTTTCTTTAAGTTTTTCCGTTGATATTTGCGCCATCTATGAGCGTGTTTGAGCGTATTTTAATTATTGAAGTGAAACTTCCTTGCTCTCGTTCTGGGGATTGTGAATTGATTCGCTCAGGTACGAGTGAATTCAGAAAACTGAAACGAAGACAAAGACAGTTGTACGAAACGGAAGTTGCCTTCTCACTCATTTACAGCTGTCACAATTCAGAATCGGCAAAGACAACAAGGACAGCCATATGAAACGGAAGTTGCCTTTTCGCTCGTTTACAAAATAACGAGAAAAAAACAAAAATCCCGAACCAAATTAAATACAACAAAACACAACAAATTTAACACAACAAAACACAAACCAATTTACTTATTACATACCTACATAATATTTAGGTTCCACTTTATTTAATTTATTTCACAATTTGGTTTCCACTGGTTTCTTTTAACATTTTTGAGTTGGAAAGTTGTAAAGAGCTCAACCAAGTAACTGACAGCGACAGCCGTGATAGCAATTAAGTGATGCCATATAAATAAATTTTACCAAACCAGCATATTTACAATTTATTTAAATTTGAATATAGATGGCGGAGGCATCGTTAAAGTAAAAATGAGCAGTCGGTTAATTAAAAAAATTAGATTGTGCATTAACTATTAAAGCTAATGTTAATAGTTAATTTTCGCTTGAACAGGCTTTACTTAGTTACAAAGTGTTACAATAAAGTTGCACATTACAGATCATTTTTGAAAAATATTTTTAAAATAAATTTTGAATAACACATTTAACTTGAATTTGGAGGTGATCAGTGTCACATTTAGTGGTTTTCTTTGGGTTACCAATCGGATTGTTTTCTATTTAGGCAAGTGATATGTGATAAGATATAATATTTCCTTCTATTATGTAAATAGTAATTATTCCAAATTTATTTTAAGGACAATAAATTAATTTGAGGATATGTTTTTCTCGCATTAACATTTGATACCAAAAATCGCGTTCCATTGGCCATGTATTTCGGGATATGTACTCGAGAGTCCAATGAACGCAGCTAAATCTCTTATAATTCTTAGATTACCAATTATAAACACAAGACTTGGGCAAATGAAGAAAAAAACAAAAATACAATAATAAAGAACAAATACATATGTACATATGTAGACAAGTATGAATGCAAGGTTTCACTTCTGCCTTGTGTTCTTTAATACACAATCATATTTTTTTCTTTGTTTCTTTCAACACGCATTGTGTAAACATGCCGAAGTTGACAAGTGGTTAGTATAATTTCAAGTGAGAAAAATCTCTTTTCAATTTCTCTTACTGAGAAAACACGCCTCACAATATGAAGAGGACATTGTTTTCCTATTTCACCCGCCTTGATCCAGAATCAGAACCAGAAACAAAGAAAAATGAAAAACAGGTAAGAAAAATTGCAATAAAAAAATGATAAGTATATCGGAAAAGCTACTATTTTTGCACAATGTATTCATATAATTTATAATTTCAAAAAAACTGAAGATTCTCATTAGTTTTTAGCTAACCATATTTTTTTGACACAGATTGAAAATGCAGAGAAGCTTAACCTCGAAGAAAATCCACCGGAGACTGGAGGACAATCGACTTCCGAAGATACGTCAGTTCAAAACAAACAAGAATTGCTTCCATTCAAAAACGACATCGCTCTAGCCACGTCTAATGCTTCAAATACAAGAAACGCGAGTGAAATCCTGAACATTATCGACGACTCGTGGGTGCCACCAGCTAATTTTTCGTTCCCGACATCAACTGCCAAAAATTTATCTTTTCAAAGAAAATGGCTTGAGGAATTTCACTGGTTGGCATATTCTGCGAAAGAAAATGGCGCATATTGTAAGTGCTGCATAGCTTTTGGCGTGAAAACCGGTGGAATACGCGACGTACGTCTGGGGAAACTCATCAACAAGCCGTTCAACACTTGGAAGCACGCGAAAGAAAATTTTCGGAACCACGAAAAACTTGATTACCATAAAAAATCCATCGTTGCTTTTGAACATTTACGCGATATTCAGCTTGGCAAAACTAAATCTATTGATGAACAACTCGATAAGCAGAAAGAAAAAACTAAAGAAGAAAATTACGAACGACTGAAACCCATAGTTAGTGCAATAGTTTTGTGTGGACGTCAAGGAATTGCACTTCGTGGCCATAGAGACGATGGATGTTTGTATAATGAAGAGGAACCTGACGCGGATGATAAAAGTGATGGAAAATATTCGAACGAAGGAAACTTTCGTGCAATTTTACGGTATCGAGCTGAAGGTGACGAAACACTCAAGAAAAACCTTTTGTCTGCTCCGAAAAATTCAACATATTTGAGCAAAACCATTCAGAATGAAATTATCGCAACTTGTCATGAATTGATCAGAAAAAAAATCGTTGATCGAATAAATCAATCGGAAGGATTCTCAGTTTTAGCCGACGAATCGACTGACATTTCAAGCATAGAGCAATTTTCCATTTGCACACGATACTTGGATTCACAAACAAATATTTGTGAGGATTTCCTCGGATTCGTTCCCGTCACTGACGTTTCTGGACAAGCTCTGGCAAATTCCATCATGAATTATCTTACCGATATCGGCGTGGATTGCTCATTCATGTACGGCCAAGGATACGACGGAGCTCCGGCAATGAGTGGCGAATTTCATGGAGCACAGGCTTATTTGAGGTCTCATTTTCCTCTCGCAATTTATGTGCATTGCGCCGCACACAGCTTCAGTTTGACCATCAATGCAGCTTGCGAAGTATCTGGTATCAAAAACGCGTTGGGAACTATCGGAGCAATTCAAGCATTTTTTCACTGGCCCAAGAGACAAAGCATCTTGAAGAACGAAATTTCAAAAATGACAGAGAAAAGTGAGCGAAGAAAAGAAAAATTGAAGTCCATTTGTCCTACAAGATGGGCTCAGTCTCATGAAGCTGTATCAAGATACGTCGAACTTCAACCGGCTGTTATTGAAGCGTTGGAAGAAATAAAAACGTGGAAGGATCGAGAAACTTCACGGGCAGCATCTCAACTTTTGACAGCGATTTTCACAATCGAGTTCCAAATTTCCTGTCAGCTTCCTCTCGAGTGGTGATAGCGATAGACAATCTAGAGGTGACCCATCACGTTGACGGCCATCTCGATGCCCGTTTCGGGGCTAGCGAGCGCCTTCAGAAACGCGTACACCCGCTTCTCGGTGCTTGCTGCCACAGTGCCCCGCTCATCAGCTTCTTCCGGCAACTCGAGCTTGGCCCGCAAATGCCGGCGTATCAAATCGACCGCCTCGTACTCGTCAAACTCGCACCGGCCCTGCGGCAGGTTGGATTTGCTCGACCTGGAGCGACATATGCATGCGCGCAGAGGTCGGCGTGATAGTGCGACTGCCACAGTTTAACCTGGCTATCGAGCTAGATTTGGAGCCCATCATGCGAAAGCTGGGCGTATCGGCCATCCTTGAGCCCGGCAGCGAGTCCGAGTCGGTCATCGTCAGCAAGATGATGCACACTACGCAACAAGCCATTTCTATTGTTGTTAGAGATAGGAAAACTGTATTTTTTTTTGGCCGCTTTGATATCCCGTTGTAAATAAATGCTGGGGAGAATTGAATCACTTCCTAGTGGGTGAATGTATCCATCCTTTAAAAATTTGGCATCGATATCGAAAATGATACTCGTCAGTCTTGCGACTTTCTTTGCGCTAGATAACACGTCGTGTCGGTTAATTTATTAAATTTTTCAAATTTTTCAAATTTTTAAAATTATTCAAAAATGAATTCTCGTGAATTTTATCGTTAGCAGAGATATGCTATTAGAATATTTAATTAGACTAAAAGTGATCCGAAATGAGCTTATCTGCTTCCAATGTGGCTCTGAGATGCATTTTTCACGCGATACGTTGCAATTGTCATGTGGATCATCGCAAGTCATTCGTCGCCGCAAACAAAAGGCACGCCGGGTCTGGTGCAACACACGAATATCAGCTCTTCACGGTACGGTTTTTGAAGGTTCGCACTTATCACTTGACACCGTGTGCCACTTGATCTACCTTTTTCTTAACCATCGGCCACCACACCATAACAAGATCGTTGAAGATGTCGGTGTCTGCCCTACAACAGCCTCTCACTGGATAAATGAATGTCGAAAGGTACTTTTTTCATTCTCGATTAATTAAATTTCTTCTCTCACTCTACTTTCTACTTCGTTTCTCTCTGAGCATCTCTTTCTCTGATTTATTCTAGATTTGCCATACATGGGTTAAGAGTAATACCGCTCGTATTGGCGGCCCCGGCCACACAGTCCACATTGACGAGACCAAGATCGGGGGCCACCGCAAATACAATCAAGGGCGGATGTTAGGTGGAGATTGGGTGTTCGGGGGAATAGATGTAGCTACTAAACAGTGCTTTATAGTACCTGTCCCCGATCGCTCCTATCTCACCTTGATACGACGTATACAACGTCACATTCGTCCAGGGACTACAATAATGTCGGACTCATGGCCGGGCTACCGAAAACTACGTAGGCATGGTTGGTATCATTTGACGGTAAATCATCGTCTCAATTTTGTTGACCCGATTACGCAGGCCCATACTCAGAATATTGAGCGATTGTGGAGAGATTTACACGACAACATCCCTGTTTACGGTGTTGTTCGTCGTCACTACCATCTATATGTTGCTGAGTTCCTCTTCAAACGTGCCTTCACGTACTCGGACAGGTTGACTGCGTTCCTTACTGAGGTTGCTCATCAGTATACACTAAAGATTGACGATTTCCTACATATTGACTAAGTCTTCATGTATGTACATATGTAAATTTACTTACTTATTACTTACTTACTTACTTACTTATTTATAAGTTTTAATATAAACCAAACAAATTAATTTTATTTTATTTATTTATTGCATATTTTTTGAACAAATTAGAATAACCCAGCGACGTCGCTGTGGTATTGCAGCAAGTAAACATTTTGCAAAGCACAGGGTCCGCTGTGAGAGAGGCATCTGGGGGCAGAACAACAATTAATTGAAATTATTTTCAACAAAAGAAGTGAAATCATCAATTATTACGTAACAAGTCGTTAGAAATAATTTTGGCTGCATCTTCAAATGTTGAGCTTCCATCCTCCCAGGCGATCCCATGATAGTTGTCGGTTTACCATCTGGCCTGTTTTTGCAACTTTAACGGTATATAATTTATTTCGTAAGGAGGTTTTATGATGAAGTGAGATTTAAAATATCTATGAGCTAATGCAGCTACTTCCTTAACGATGAACTCATTATTTTCACCCCGGAATTCTTGGAGATCAACTACAGCGCTCATTGTTGTTGAAGTGTCGCAAGTAAACTAATCTATTTTAATGCAGTAAAACATCTTTATATGCTCAGGATCGTGTGTTCGCAAATCTGCTATTATATATTATCCCACGATGATGCTGATTCAATACATGCTTCAGAATTTCACCTGTATTGAGGATTCTCTGCTGAAATCGACATCTATCGACAGCGCATATATGCCATTGCCCCATACGGCTGGCTCGGTATGCAAAGTCCCACACATGTATGATGTGTACTTCAGGTGTTAATGTAAATCGAACTCTTTTCCTCATTCTCTACAGCTGTTTCCCATATAATTATCAATCAGTGCAATGACCTGCGGTTGCGGAATATTAATTATTTCGTTTTCTTTTATCAAACTCCTTTTTTAATTTAACTCCCCCTATCTCCTGCTACTTATTTCCTCCCGTCGCTGTCATTTTTATATATTTGTCATCAGCATGTCCCCCCACAACATATCCCAAAATCAAGGTCATCGGAGACTTGCACCTTAAAAGCTACCCAGTCAGGCTTGGGTGACAACCTTTGAACCCAAAAAACAATATGAAGGAGGCGAGAGGGCGCACTACTTATATATATATCAGCGTACTCAGCATGTCCCTAAAAATGACATATTTCAAAATCAAAGTCATCGGAGATTTGCACCTTAAAAGCTACCCATTCAGGCTGGGGGTGGGTGACAACCTTTGAACCCCAAAAACAATATGAAGGAGGCGAGAGCGCGCCCTACTTATACAGGGTGTCCCACATAAACTTACAAAGCGGCCGGCTGTGGATAGGTCTTGGATAGACGAACAAAAAATCGTATGTGTGGGGGGGGGGGGGGAAATCGTAACGGTTTAGCCGCTAGGGCGTTTTGAAGTTTTTTTGCTAGAGTTTTACATATCACCCTGTATTTTTGTAACCGTGTAACCCAATTTCATGGTTATGGTACCGGTGTACGCAGAATTCCCCCACCTATCTACGACGGTAAAAATAATGGTCCTATCTTATAAACTTTTGGAGTTATGAGTCGCCAAAATTTTGTATTTTTTTCACCAAAATTTCAACTAAAACCACCTTTTTCTCCAAAAAATACGTGATAAACCTAAACTTTTTTTTCCAAAATTAAAAAGTTTGGACAATTTCCTATAAATAATGTGCTACAACTTTTACGCCACAGCCTCTAGTTTTGAAGTTATAAGTATTTTTAATGTTGAAATTGGCTCTATTTCGTCCTTTTTTAGTACTTTTCCATCTGAGCTTTGTCGAAAAGTGCCAAATAAGCATCGAAAAAGGCCAATATTAACTTTAAAATTGCTTATAACTTCTAAAGTAAAGGCCCTAGAATAAAACTTTTTATTCATTATTCATAGGAAATTGTCCAAGCTTTCTAATTTTGGAAGAAAAAGTTTAGGTTTATCACGTATTTTTTGGAGAAAAAGGTGGTTTTAGTTGAAATTTTAGTGAAAAAAATACAAAGTTTATAAGATAGGACCATTATTTTTACCGTCGTAGATAGGTGGGGGAATTCTGCGTACACCGGTACCATAACCATGAAAATGGGTTACACGGTTACAAAAATACAGGGTGATATGTAAAACTCTATCAAAAAAACTTCAAAACGCCCTAGCGGCTAAACCGTTACGATTTCCCCCCCCCCCACCCATACGATTTTTTGTTCGTCTATCCAAGACCTATCCACAGCCGGCCGCTTTGTAAGTTTATGTGGGACACCCTGTATATATCAGCGTACTCAGAATGACCCCAAAAATAACATATTTAAAAATCAAGGTCATCGGAGAGTTGTAAGTTAAAAGATAGAATTACCGAAATTTCTTAGGTTTTCGAGTCACTAATGACAGAAGTCAGAATACCTAAAATATGGTTGGATCAAGAAGAGTATATACGTCAGATATTACATCGATTCAACATGAGCAATAGTAATCCGGTTTCAACTCCAATGGATCAAAATGTCAAGCTGTGTGCATCAATGAGTCGTCGAGATGAAAAGGAACAAAAGGAAATGGAAAGTATACCATATCAGGAAGCAGTAGCTAGCCTCCTGTATATTGCACAATGCACAAGGCCCGACATATCGTATCCAGTTAATTTAATCAGCAGATATAGCAGAAACCCTTGCCTTATCCACAACGGATGCTGAGTACATGGCTCTATCTTCAGCTACACAATAAGGAGCACCGTTAAAAGGACTAGAAGATTAACTCCAGGAAAAGGAAACACTACGATACAAATCTACTGCGACAATAACAGCGCAATACATTTATCATCCAACGATATGTTTCATCCAAGAACGAAACATATTGATATTAAACACCATTTTATTAGAGAGAAGGTGGAAGAAAAAACAATAAGAATCTTACCAATCTCAACATGGGATATGATTGCAGATTTATTAACAAAAGGATTGGTAAGAGATCAACATAACTCACATTGCAATAATTTGAATTTAAGATGAATTTAAAACTTAATGTTGATTATAGAATTTATGAATTTAAATTGTTTTTGTTTTTAAGTTTATAATGCAATATTAATTTAGTGGGAGTGTTGAAATAAGAAATTAACATTGCTAACAAATAACAGATGTCACCTCACTCAGCTGTCATTGTAATTGTCTTGTAAACTGAATAAAGCTTTCTTCTTGGTAGAACACTCAAAGTAACCACACGTGTCTTAATTCCGCTCCTCTACCTTTTCAGAAAACCTACAATTAGTCCCAACATAAAGTAACGAAATCGTTTGTTATGCATCGGTATTTAACGCTTGAGAATTAGTAAGAGTCTTGTCGTGAATTTGATCGGGTCGAGTCGCGAGCAGTAAAGAATTAGTGTTTTGTTAGAGAATTGATTATTAGCCTCGGTTAAAGAATTAGTGAAGATATTAACATACGCGAAGATACGCGAAATTTTCTTTTGCCGTTCAATAACTGTCAATTTAAGACATTTTTGTACTTCAGGGAATCCTGAACTGCGCTAAGATAACAAAGTCGTTCATTACTCTACTACAGAAGAGCGTTACATTCGAGGGGATGCGTATTCCGATAAAGCGGTCTAAAATACGATAGAGCGAGTTCTAAAATACCGGTTGATTTCAGCACCTAGTCTGGCCTAACTACAGTTTGATAACTTTATTGTAACCACCAACGAGGGGCCGAGAACCCGGAAAGTCGATAACACAAATACAATATCACAATCATATAATTTCTTAATTTAAATTTAAAATTACAAGAAAGAAAGATTTAATTAAAATAAATAGCAGTGCCACTTAACTTCTGTATTCTCCACGGCGCGAGCTCCACCGACGATCCTTCTTTCCGCTCTTGCTTGTGATAGCGTAATTTTACTTTTTTAAATTTTCTTCACTTTACGTCTTCACTGATTTAAAAACACTGCTAAAAACTTACTAACTGACCGCTCCAGGGGCCCGGTTTATATTGCTAAATGCCCACTATTTTAGAGATTCCAATTTAATTTTAAAATATTAACAAATCATATTTTTTGTTTTAGATCATAGATTGGATAGTGGGCTTGCATTTTCCACCTTCAGAAATATACTTGAGGCTCGGGCTCGCCTAAATTTTGTGTTTTTTTTTATGTTAAAGACTAAAGCTCAGGAAAACCCCTTTGTACTGACGACGATCATTTTTTTTTTGTATAGAGTGCAATGTCGAACAGCAGCTCTAGTCGAAAGATAGAGAAGAGAGAGAAGTGAAGGAAGGACTTGCCACAACCAAACTTCGATATTTTTATTCCACCTACTCCCAACCATTACCCTGGCGACTCTGGCTTCGGGGCATCGAGAAACAATTCGCTGGAGTGTTATGCCTCCTGAGACGAGTTGAATCTCATCAACCAACCGATGACATGCGCTTGGGGGAGCGGTGAAGGGCTAGAGAAGGCTATGACAGGAGGAGTCAGGAATGTAAAGAGGGAAGAAGAAAGAAAGAAAGTCATGTGGGTGGGGAAAGGTGAAGGACCATGGTGTTGCTGAGATTCGAACTCGTGACTTTTGACAAGGTAGCCAGATGCTATACTCCCTAGACTACCTGGGCTGCAAGGTGTGACTTGACAGTCCTTGGCCACATTTTCAAAATTTCTGAAGTGGATGATAATATTTTAAAACACCATCGTTGGAGCCCACCCTGTGTGCTGGCCGAGTCATTCTGTGCTTTGGTTTCATTGAAGATATAAAGTTTTAGAAATATCCGGGCACCAACTCTTGAAGAAGTTAGGATTGTCGAAGAAGCTGTGCGCCGCGATTACAATAATTATATAGAACAAAAATGTGCAATGTACTTATATGTAATATCCACCATTTAAAAAAAAAATAAATAAAAAAAAATATTTGTGTTAATAAACCCTCTTATTAAGTGCGTGATGTAAAGCTTTTTAAAATTTTTTATTATATTACAGTAGAAACTCTTTATAACGAACTCCTTGGCGTTGAAATAAAATTTTATAAAAAATGAATTTTCTTTATAGCGTACTTTTCTTATAACAAAACAAGTACAAGTGGCAAGTACGGGTTCGTTATAGAGGGGTTTTACTGTATAATTTTTTTTTTTTAAATTTACAATGTGTTAATTTTGTTTTTAGCTGATGATGACATAAATTAAAAAAATGTCGAAACGTCCTATTTGATTCATGTACAAATAAATGTAATTAAAAAGTAATAAAAAAGAAGGATTCCTAAGGCTCAGCAAGTGCTTTTAATGACGATTATATTATGTAGTATCCTAATATAAAAAAATACTGCAGTACCAGTAGGTTTTAATATACATAAATAGAATTGTGACAGTTATGGTCATAGTGCACATGTTGAAAATTGAATTATTTTGTAATTTATGATCCAGAATTCAATTATGTATCTTTACTTGGCAATATTGCCCTTCATATGTTTGAAATGCCTTTTGTTTAAATTGATGGCACGTCAGTTCTCTCTAGAGCTAGTGCCGGTGCCTTATTGAAGTTTTTAAGAAAAGAAATTGTCAGTTTTGTACCTTTATGCTAACATAAAGTTACTTTTATAACGTTAAAGTAGTTTTTTTAACAAACGGGTTATTGGCCCAGAGCGCGATTGTTACTTAGGCCCCTATTGCGAGTGTCGATAACTAATCGACAAGCGACATTTATCGATTATGGGCTGTCGATTATTTAGTTTGATATTGCGAATGTCGATTATAATCGAAAATTGTCGATTTGACAGTCGACTTTTATCGATTGCTTTTTTCCTCACGACAAATTTGCCAGGAATTTTAACAACAAAAAATAATTTTCAATCAAAGTAGTCCAAATATTTGTCGATTGCGATACACAATGCCAAAAAGAAAATTTATCGATATAATCGACTATAGTCGAGTCAATCGTTAATCGACACTCGCAATAGGGGCCTAAGTCAGCAAAGCCAGTCAGGTGTCTGAAAACAACAAATTTAACCAGTTAAAAATGTATTCAATTAAATCTCATCTAGAATGTCTAAAAGAAGATGCATCTGGTCAAGTAAACTATGTCTCGTGACGGTTCAAGTTGGATCTAACTATAAAATCATCGCTATCCTATCCACGATTCCTAAACTCTTCGAAAAGCTCGTACATGACAAGATTACACCTCCTATAGATCCTAACATTAACGAGCAACAACACGGTTTCAGAAAAGAGCGTTCGACCACCTCAAATCTTATGATCCTTCTCTCTGAACTTCTATGTGGAATGGAGAACGGTCATTAAATTAATGCCGTCTACACGGACTTCAGCGAGGCCTTTGATCGTGTGGACCACCATATTTTGATTACTATGCTATTCAAATTTGGAATTATCGGCCCTGCCCTGAAATGGATAAAATACATAATACCTTAGCGGTAGAACTCAGGTCGTCAGATTTCAAGGATTTTTATCTAAAGAAATCGAAGTAACTTCCCGTGTACCCTAGGGAAGTCATCTTGATCCGCTCTTGTTCAATATCTTTATCTCCGATCGGTCTCACAAATTAAATAATATATCACATCTCTTTTATGCAGACGACTTGAAAATATATAGTGTTATAAAGTCCGATGTATCATTTCTTCAGACGAAACATAATGCTTTGAAAGACTGGTGCAACAATAATAAGCTGCAACTTAACACTAGTAAATGCCACGCAATAACCTTCTTTCGGAAATAAAAGTGCGCAGCTGCAGCAATCTAATCTTGACAACACATTATACGAACAGGCTCAAAGTTTTGGAGCTTATCTCATGCCTTACCTTGGACATTC